>JAFIDM010076417.1:0-14877 GCA_023159025.1 Thereuonema tuberculata | reverse complement strand
AAAAACGATGAAATCAGAATTGTTCAAAAGATTTGAAATTGTTCAATTAAAGCAGAAACATAATAAGTAACGTTATTTAAATATTCTCCTAAAAGAAAGAATCCCAAATTTCCAATCCTCAGCATCTCCGCTAGTATACTGGAACATGGACAGACAAATCATCAAAATATGTAATAACAGGAGTAATATATACACTTTAGAACTCAGCAAAAACAAGGGTTTGGTCCACTTTTGTCCTTGAGAGCTGCGTATGGTGAACGAAACTGTTTTGTCCTTGAGAATGAAATTTTTGGTACTCATTTATCCTTGAGAATCAATTCACTTGTCCTTGAGAATTGAGTATGGTGATCGAAACACTTTTGTACTTGAAACTGAATTTTTTGGCCTACTTCTGTCCTTGCGAATCACTTTTTTGTACTAAAAAAACAGCGGTATACTTTTATTCTTCAGAACTGAAATAAATTTTTTTTTTACTTTGTCTTCAAGAATGAAATTTAGTTATTTAATTATAATTTGATAGATTACTTTAGGGCCAAACATTGAACGACTGTTGCTACAACAATGGTTGGAAATATGATAATGGTGACCTGATTCGTGATTCTTTATTTTATTTTTTTTAAACAACATATTTCAGATTCCGTTCAAAATTATAAAAATTAATTTACTGATTTCTTCTTGATTAAAATAAAGCATTTCAATTATATTTCAATTTTGGCTTTAATGAAAGAAACGGTATTTTGAATTTCATTCTGAAAGTGAATTAGAATATTTTTTTAATATCTCCCTGACAGTCACCAATATTTGATGTTGGTATTTCGTTATCATTTTCTAAAGACGAATAGTTGTTTGGTGGGACTTTGGGGTAGCTTATTGCAGGGGAAAACACCACCAAAATATTTCTGCATTTTGGGATGGGAAGACAAACGCTGGAAAATTTCGACTGTGTTCATGACTAATCAAGAAGAATGTTGCGAGGTATTTAAATTTCGAGAATTTTTTGAAATTCTGCGTAAATAATCACATTCACTGTTTTGGGGAATGCCTTATGAAACTTTAGGTTGATTCGCATTGTGTCTTGATGAATGAATTGCAGATGGTCCTCATTGGCCAGACTGCCTGGGCTAAGATCAAATGCAAATAAAGTATTCCCTTGGGCGTAATGTTTATTACTGAGTGAGAAGTCTTCGTTGGAGAGAAACTAATTAGTAATGGTATGAAGTGAGAGGTAACTGCGAACGTAGGTGTTTTTCTCGAAGTCAGGCTTCAGAGGGTGATGGGGAACATTCTTTCCGTCGATGGAAATATTAATGTTGTTGATATGAAAATGATGGAAGTTGAAAGGGTTTTCTTTGAATGATCCATTGAACGATGTATTCTCAAAAAGTCCAACAATGACTCTCTTTGGAATTTGTCCGATGAAGGCGTTATCAATGGATCCCTGTAGTTGCCCTGGGGTAGAGAAAAGACTTTGCATTCTACACGATTAAGGGGATATTTGGCTGTGGTGTCAAGTAATGATTTCGAATCAGAAATGAGAACACTGGGTGAGATTTTAAGTTTTCTAACGAACGTAGAGGCATGTTCGATGTAGATTTTTTAGGTAGGAGCATCTTCGGGAGAGAGCAGACAGAATGAATTTTTGTTTCGAATCATTCGAATGCGAAGATCGACATTATTGAGTAAGGCGAGTTTCTGCTGGAATAAATCGCAATGGAGACGCCCAGTAGATTGACCGTTTTACCTTCTTTGAAGAGTTTGTATCGTTTTTTCAGTCCCTCGTTTATGGTGGTACTATTCTGGTACCAACCCTAAGCAGTTAGTTGTGAATCTTAACCAAAATTTAAAAAAGTTTGATAATAAGCTCTATAACTGCTGCAATTCTAGGAGTTAGAAGCGAGTTTATCATTTAGTTAAACATCGATTTGACTGAAAAGTAAATGAAGAATGAGGTTGGCAGCACTTACTTTGTCAGCAGCTGCAATCGCCTCATTGTTTGCTCCTTCGACAATTCGAACTTGTAGATGGAGAAGAGATTGTGAAAGATCCAAGTATTCCTCAGTTGTACCATTCACTAGAAATTCAATCAGTGCGCTGTCATTCAGCGATGAGATTGGATAGAATTCGCTATCTAAAGTATTATCGATTTAAATCGTTGTTTTTTGGGACAGCAAAGAGATCTAATTAGTTATAAAAACATTCACAGCTCTTTGGATGGCGGAATTGCCCAGAGGATGCCATTACACTAGCGATTGAAAAATGTCTCTCTGATTTTTGATGACGATGGCGTCTGCGATGGTCTGGAGCAAACAGATTCTTCATCTTCCGCTGTTGTTTCCTAGAGGGAGTTACTGCATTTCCACTGCGTTTACATTTCCTTTTTCCGGTTCCTCGTTGAAACGCTGCAGAGAAAAGAATATGATCGACAGTCTCACGAAATCTCGTTTTTGCGGAACTTTAAAGGGGGCTCCCTATTCGATATCGTGTAAAAGTCGATTTCCATCACGCATGGCCGACCGTCCTGCAGTTAGGGCTATTTGTTTGAGGAAAGGGTGAACCCATCGCGAGAGAGAAGAGAACCGACCTCCTAGTCCGTTTCCACGCTGATATCGACGTCCAATAAAAACTGGAATAAAAACTCAAAAACTCAAGATATCCGAAAAATGTTTTGAGAGGTGCAATTGATAGTTTCTCGATATGTGTACAGTGACTTTGCAAGAAAAGGGATTGTTAGAAATTCGAATGCCTGTTTCCTCATTGTAATGATCATTAACATCATTAACAACTTTGGTAAACTGCTCCGGAGGGAGCATCATCAGTCTCTGGAGGGTTGTTGGAATCAATGTTGACGTAAAGTTAAAAAGAGTGAATCGAACTTGTATCAATGTTCATCGATTTAGGAGGTTGAACACCTCCAACAGTCTCTCGAATAGTGATGAGTCTGATAGATGGATCTAATAAGTCTTCTCGGGACTCTAGTACACTGATGTCAACTCCTAAAATTTCTGCCAACGATGCTGGCAAAGTGACTTCCGAATTTCGAGGGATGGAGAGGACGGCAGTTTGGGTAGTATCATTGTAGACGAATGTAACGTATTGCGAGAGTTGTTGAAATGTATGATTTGCAATCATTCATTGAAAAGTATTAATCGTGCCTTGCGTGCTTCTGTAGTTTCGCCTAAGAGGTAATTGAACTAAAATTGAGGGATTTTTGGTATTCGTAAAATTTCCTCCAAGCCCCGAAACATTGTGCTGTGTATGAGGATACTGAATTTCAGTGATTGCACATTCATAACTATCATTCAATTCTATTCGTTTTGGAAGTTTTATAGTGAAAGAGGAAACTCGGTAAAGCAATGTAAAAGTTATCCATACCTTGTGAGAGGTTGAAGAGTCTTCGCATCAATCCAGCTATCAAATTCGGGGCTGTAGTCGAACCATAGAACTAGGTACTGCTTCCTAGATCCCCGACCTCGTTCGTCTAGAATTTTCTCCACGGGATAAGGAGAATGATATGGTCTGAGAACTGCCTGTAATTCTGACGGATAGAAGGTTCCTTCAATGACTTCTCCCTTATCATCACGTAGAATATAACTGGAGGATTTCTTTTCACAACTCGATCGATTGTAAAAACCTCTTTTGACCAGTGACCTGTGTATCCTTTAGCAAAGGGTCTGCGTACACTGCTAACACGTACTCTGTCACAGCTGAGAGGACAGTGGCAATCGATGAGGAGGAGGCAGGAGAATGATAGAGGTTTCTCCAAACTTGTGATTGATTAGTCTCGATGACATTGTTGGGAGCTATTTTAATACTATGATGATATGTGTTGTTATATGCCTCTACTATATCCTCAAAAACATCAATGTAGATCGTAAACCTTCTGGGACATGATTTGAATTTTTTGATTTTAATGGAATGACGAAACACTTTTTAGAAAATACATCGATAACTGTCAGTAGGAATTTATATCCGACATTGAAACGACTGAGCGATGTAAGATCGACCAGATTGCTCTGTCATTGTTGATGAGGACCTCCTACAATAATTTTATTTCTCGGATAACGATATCGAACGGGACAAAAGAGAGTATAAGTATCGATGGATTTCAGCCAATCCTTTACTTGTCTGATAGTGATATCGAGACGAATTTATTTTGCAGCTCTGTAGAATTTGGCAATCGCTCCGAAAGAACCTTTGTTTTGGATCAAAGTAGATTTCACGAAGAAAAGTGTCGATATTTTTAGAAATGTTCTACGATTTCCAAAGCTGTAAGACTTCTTTGAATGGAGGGGAGATATCGGCCAATGTCGTTGCTTTCTTGTGATGGTGGGACGGAGAGAGAGATTACTCGTCTTCGACATTGGCGACTCCGTGAGGTCCCAATATATTCAAACGTTTTAGTTTTGTACTGAGACGTGCTGATTTAATTTGGTGCATGATATCCCACTACTCTTTCGCATTGCCAAAATAATCTTTTGTGACATTAAGATCAATTAGAACTTTTTTGAATTCTGGCCAACCTCTCGGTTTAGGATTGTCAAAACGTGCTGGTAGTGAAATGTAGTTGAATAATTCCACGATGTTAGTACCTGGAATTCTCTTGTTCCGCACAATCAGTTACTCGATGGATGCAGCTTTAGTTCTTGGTGGGATTTCTACTGTTCGAATAATGCTTGACCTTTGTTGCGATAGTTTTTGGGAAGAATCATACGCAGCATACGGTCCCACGATGGAGTGACTTTCTCTTCATTCATCGTCTTACGGTCCGTAATGGCGGATGCGGGGAGCGTTGCGGTGGGTGCGGTGTCGTCGGTATGGACGGTTTGATCTTCCAGCACCATCGATGGAGGATGGTGGAGTTTTCGAAAGAAGACTCGGTATTTCTGTTGTAAATCACTAATGAACTTTGACTTTACATCGTCTCGAAGATGAGGATTAGTCAGCAATAGATTCAATTCGGACTGCAACGATTAAAGTTTTTGAAATAGGGGTTGATGCATATGAAATGTTTCAGATGGTGCCAGTCTCTGTTGAATCATTTCTTTAATTTTTTTGAGAGTATCCATTATCCATGTCCCAAGACTGAACCTAGTAAACCTCCCAGGGCTTGAATTAAGAAAGAAAGGAATGCATCACCTGCTGAACCAGCAGTCTTCTATGGTTCTGCACACACTGTTTCGGCTGTTCTAGGGCTCTCAATGTCTTCTTGTATCGCTGAAGTTTACGTTTCCGACTGGGAGTGATCGAAAAAGTTCCTTTCAAAACGTTCTTTATGACTTTGCAAAGACATCGTATTAAATCATCAGATTCATAACAGAGAACTCCTTTGAGTTGTGGAGGATTTAAAGATAGAAATGCTTGGAGTAACTGCCTGTATTTCATAAGATGGAAAGGTGATCCTCTCCTCATGATGGTCTGATGACGAATAAGATGCTTCATTCCTCGGAATTACGGATCGAATAGATTGTTAGGGGGGTGTCGGGAAATATTCCTGTACGAATGCGAATCATATCTCGTGTTTCAGCTTTTAGATCGATGAATAAATATCCAAACGGTTTATTTGTAGCCAAAAAGCTTCGAGGAGAAGTATTTTGTTTTCGGGAAACACTTGTCTCATGAAGTAGAGAATCTCGTTCGGTCACGAATGTTCCTAAATAAAATGAAGTAATGGGTATTTAACGCGATTGTTCTGTGCACTTTGTCCTGATAGAAAAGATTCTGCACTAAATAGATAACACTGATGTATTTATGATGACTGTATTTCGTGAATAATTGTTCAACAACTTCCTGGAATTTTGAAGATCCCATAAGATCATCCAAAATAAGTAGCTTTCATTGAAGGGTGTTTAGAGTCTGTAGTTTCGGTATCCTTCGAAGAAATGCACGAAACTCGAATATTCCGACATCCATGATTGATAAACTCCGTAGTACTAAACAATTTTCTCGGGTGGTGGTTCAATTAAGATATCTCTATAATACAAAATTTCTTGATGAGTTCGGTTTCCCACAGCCTGCTGCTCCAGCTATTAAACAAGAGAAAGGATGCTTAAAATTGAACATATTATTTTCCAAATCTTCCATCGTTCTGTCTGATGTAATGCCTCCTCATCCAACCAGACAAATCGTACGATCTTAAAAAAAAATCCCTTTCTTATGAGTTAAGCATTTACAAATAAATGAGAGTAAGCATTCAAACACTTTTATTGAAGCTTTGGATTAAAGATATACAAAATAAAACTTACATGATGTTTTATTAAAAAAAATATATATAGAATTTAAAATGATTAATGTTTTCAAAATTGGTATTACATGCTTTTTTTTAAAGTACATATGCATGTATCTTTTTTCTGACTTTTTCAATAGCCATAAGGAATTATAATAAGTTCTGTAGGGAGTAGAACACGTTTATCAAAAATTGCTGTGAACTATTTTATTTCGGTTGAATCCAAGGATTTTATGACAATGAAGGAAGGTTCATCTGGTATTGAGGATTTCACTTCGAATGCATAATTTTTAAGTCCAACGGTACAAAATCTTGTTATCATATATTGCCCGCCAAAATCTTTGTTAATTTGGTCTGACATATTGCTACCATATTTGGTGTCAATAGGTAGTTTGGGGTACTTTATTACGAATCGGGTAAGGCAAATACAGGTTATTCCGATTGGATGACCAGGTCTTCTTTTCTTCCGTATGAGCTGGGTGGTTACATCTGATGCCGGGTATCAGGGCTTTCTTCTCTTCCAGCGAATTCTGCTGCTTCTGCTGTGGGTTCCTGCCCAGTGATGTACTCTCAGCTCTGGCTGTGGGCTCCTGCCCCGAAACGATCGCTACTTTCTCTTCAGATGGAGAACTTCTCGTTGCTGTCTGCCACAACCGAACTCTGCTGCTCCCTTTTTTGGGCTCTTGCCCGAAACGAACTCTTCTCACTTTCTCCGAGTGGAGAACTCACTTGCGGCTCCGTCCGCTGAAACTAACTGTCTTAACAGTATGCTGCCTTATAAACCCGATTCCAGCCTCCCTTTCACTCTTGAAAGAGGGAGAGTGGGTCGGGCGAAACTACTCCTAACTAAGGAGGTTTGGAGTTAGTTGACTCCACTTTTTAGGGGGTCGGACAATTCCACTGGTAACAATATCACCAAACATGTTTCCAGAGACAATTGAATTTTCACATTCTTTCTTGTGAGTAAAAAACACAGAGTCAGTGTCAGTATATATGCAAGCAGCTCTAAGTAATTCCATGTAACTGAGAATTTGTGAACGGGCATGGCATGTAACAAAAGAAGCAAGTATGAGATTTGTATGACCACCAGTTGGAAAAACTTCAGTATTATCTTTATCTCGGCGATCTTATCATTATTGAAGAAATTAACGCTACTAACTGTTTTGGTATCATCATTTAACAATTTAAGAAACTCTTTCGGATCATTTACAAATTTGGTCTGCGTTATCTGAACTGATTGAGCCAGTTTCCCATAAAAACTGTTAAGGCATATCTTGGCCAAATTCCTCAGAGGCAGGTTTTTTTTTTATATCTCTGGAATCTCTGGAATCCAATAAATCTTGAATGTAATCCTTCCTCTGTTGATCTGTGATACATTTCGAATGAAATCCTTCACTGCTCTGTTTGATCTTCAGAAACGTGTTTACGTGGTCCGTAAACAATCCTCCCGAATGTTTTGACGACTGTATTCTGCTGTCACCGGAAAGAGCCAAACATGATATAGTTCCAGAATTTTAAAGCCACGTTCCAGAGCATACTATACTTAGAAAGAAACGACGTTCCTAAAAGACTTCTGGCCTCATCGTCGTGAGTGCATCTAATTTTCGATTTTTCCCCCAGACATGTTCGGCAAAGAGGGAAGAGCAATTTCATTTCAAATTGATATGGCAAAACTGGATGAAAAAGTCCTTTTGGCGGTGCAACTTTGCATTTGATAAGACCACAAAAGTTTGATATTTTTGTACTCGTAAACTTATTCAAAATCTGAGGGATACCTACACAATATTTTCTATATGCCGTGCCGGTGTGGCCGAGCGGTCTCGACGGCGGTCTGCCGTGCGGCCAGTATGCCGGTACCCGGGTTCGAATCCCGGTGGTGGCATCGATGTTTCTTTCTTCTTCTGTTTCTCTTTCTGTCTTTTCCTGCGGGTATCACTTGATGCTGTCTCCTAAGGCTTAATCTGGGCAACGATTCGTTAGTTAAAGGCATCATATCTCGCCCCTTGTTGTTGGCCTAAAGAAAGACGATCAGTCTACGAGCATGGGCATTTGTAAAAAAAAAAAAAATATTTTCTATATTTCAAAACGTAAGGGTAGAGGCATAGAATATCAAAGTACCTAATAACTTCATCGCTGTTAGCATTATGTAAAAGCCATATCGCTTCTATTCCTTCTTCCGAAATAAGCATCTCTCGGATTAATTGGAGATACAATCGCGAATTGCTTGACAGTCTCTCTTAGTACATCATTTTCCTTTAGCATCTTATTAAATTGGCATTCCCATATTTTCTCGTACTGAAAACTTTGAGAGAGAAAAGAGTTTTCCTTTTCCAATGTCTGCTTGTACAACTTCATAGTACAACGTGAATGCGGATGTCTAAGACCTCTCTGTTTGTATGGATGTTTGCAGCCATGTAAAAAGCATCCATAGAATTCGAAGATGGTACGAGTAGGTGCATGGTAACCGTCCACAAACCAACAATTTTCGTTTTTTCGAATTGCCTGCATGCTCGATGGTAATGTTTCTTTGTGACTCAATTAATGAAAGCGATTGAGAGCAATTTTCGAATACTGTCGGGGAGATCGAAATCCCACTTCAAAAATCAGGAGAATCGTGTTTTTTTTAACAAAAAGAGACCTAAACACCTTCATACATGCCGCAGAAATAGTAAAGCTATTTCGAAAAGGACAGTGGCCAGTAACTTTCGCAAACAAATCCCTGAATTTCAAGCCACTATCTCGCATTTCACAAATTGCTCACATATAGTGAGTTTTATAGCGCCGCGCCGTTTGAAACGGAAAGAGCCTTATGATTTTCAAAACATTGAGGTTTTTTTAAACCAACGGCGACAAAATTTGCACTGATGTCATTTTTCAATATATATATATTAATATTATCCATGTTGTGTGTGTAAATATTAATATAAAGGACCAAACACACAAAGACAAAATAGATATAAATAAATAATTTCATAATAAATCACATTACATGTTGCAAAGGTTCTATCCTTCGTCGTCAGATGATCATAAATAAATATGGAAAAGAGAAACAGGCTCAGAATTGAATTTAAATATAACAATAATTTAGGATAATAATAACAAATATGACAACAAATAATCACCATGTAATTGTATTACAGTCGTATTAATTGTATTACCCAATATTACAATTGCGTGTTTGTTTACATGCCCAACAGTAAAAAGTGCAATGATGACTGTTCTTTCTCCAATATTTTTTGAAACACTTTATGCAGAAATATGGTGTGCCATAAAATCCAGTTAATTTTGTTATCACGGCAAAATGAGAATCATACAGATAAAGATAAATTTTATGCTCATTCTCAGGATCTACAAAAATTGGTTGGTCTCCATCCTCTTTGAAAATCATATATCTGAAATTTGCTATGAAGATAATTCTGAAACTGCTGTACCTCCTCTAAGCCTGCGAGTGCTCCAATTTTAACAGAAGCATTTTTATGTAGTGCCAGTGCACATTGAAACTGGACAGCTCGGCCTTGAACAATGGATTTTTCATCGAATCATTTTCGGCAATCACAATAGCTACCACCAAAGCATGTGCCAAACATGTTCCATCGTTCGTGTTTTTAATTTTAATTATTGATTTCTTTGCTCTGACCACTCAAAGGAAACATTACCCATTTTCTTATATCTACCACCAGCCGGCATACGTACTTTAACAAATTTTACTCTTAACTCTTGATTGAAAGTAAGTACTTTGTTGGACTGTACCAAGCATTCCAACAATGCAATTATTTGATCAATGTTAAATACATCTCTTCTTCTAAAAGCAAGCCATGCCGGGTGTTCGAATGAACTGCTCTCAATCGAAATTCTAATTATGTCTCTTTCTTGCGTACCTTCCAACAATCTATTCATGAGAAACATAAAGAGCATTTCCACCAATTTCATTACTGGAATCTTTTCTAAATTCATCGATCGGATTTCATCAAATATAGGAATCCTCATCAATACATGAAATTCACTGACTTCTTAATGAAAGCGTCGTACCGGACGACATACGACATTTTTATCTGAATCAGGTTTTCAAAAAGCAAGACCAAAAGAAGGTTTTACTGTTTCATAGTCGGAACTAGAACCCGACTCCCAACTGTCTCTTAAGATTACGTCCGATGCCGAGCTGTCAGTGATATCATCACTTTCCAACACATTCAAATTTACATTTGAAGATGATGGTCGATTCAAATCCATAATTTTACTATATACATAAGCATGTATAAAAATACAAAATAAAAAAAGAGAAGCAAGCAAATTCAGACAAAAGCAAATTTGCAAATAAAAAAAGCATGTCTTTACCTCAACATCTTTCTTTTCTATTAGTATGTAATGATTGTCTGTCTTGGAAAATGTTCTCGGATCCTCCGATTTTGCTCACCTCTTCGTC
The DNA here is from genome assembly GCA_023159025.1 of Thereuonema tuberculata. Taxonomy (NCBI): domain Eukaryota; kingdom Metazoa; phylum Arthropoda; class Chilopoda; order Scutigeromorpha; family Scutigeridae; genus Thereuonema; species Thereuonema tuberculata. The sequence continues at coordinate 4,231 of JAFIDM010076417.1, read as the reverse complement.
GGACAGCAAGGCTCATAGGGTCTCTGTTTTGCATGGACGTCGGCCTCCTACCTCCTTTTTCTTCGTTGCGTTACTACTGCTTCGTCCGTCTCGGAAAATGCTTTCGGAACCTCTGATTTTTGTTAAGCTCTTCGTGGAACTGCAGTGCTCCTTGTAGAATCTCCGTCTTGCATGGACGTCGAACTCCTTGTGAATTCTTCATCGGCTTCGCTGGGGCGCTGCTGCGTTTCAATAATGAAGGTGGAACATCGTCTCCGTCTTCCAAGATGTTTTCTTTTAAACGTAAAGAGCGGACTTCGATCCCGCTCTTAATTTCTTTGGAGAGATATCTTGTCAGAGTTTAGAACATCGACTTGGTCAAGGAGACCGACGCATTGTAGTAAGTAAAGATAAATTTTACTCCCGACTCCTGAGAATATCATTTCAAGTTTTCTTCCCTCAGTAAGAGAAATTATGGCACCTACTGGAGTTGTATTGGATCCCTTCTTTATGCTGTTTTTGCCAGAAATCTCCACTTGCTTCAACATGTCAGCAATTCGTCCTATTCTTTGATACAAAGTGGCTGCATCTTTCGGGCTCAGGGTGATGCCGTCTTTCATTGCTACCAAACCAGACCCAATTTCGATGTATTTTCGAATGTGTATATGCATAGCTCGCTTGAATATGCATGCCTGGACGAAGACATCTCTTTCCAAATGGTATGTATGCTCTGGAAGCTGAGTTCCTGGAGCTAACTAGAATTATAAAAAAAGAAAGAAACATTTCAATTAATCTCGAAAATCTTTTACATGCTAATATTCAATAACAAACGAAACAGCAATAAGGGGAAAAACATAAGTTATACTTACATCAAAAAATTGCTCGGCCAAGTCAATCTCGATCATAGAAGAGGCAGCTATCTTTTCCTTTACGAGAGTGATCAGCAGTACAGGAACAGAATAATTTCTGCAGATCGAGTGAGACTTTATATACAGTTTGGATGTAGGACTCCAGATCCTTAAGACCATCCTAACTTTTCTGTGATTGGTTAACATATTATGCATCCATAAATTTTCTAATTACACTTTTTTAAAAGTAAAGGTTACACAGCTGTTTTAACATTTAGTAAATGGTCTCATTAACTGTCTTATTTTTTTCTTGTATTATTGCATCACTGAATTAGAATTTTGGGACATTATTATCCAATTACATTTTTCTATGGCGGGCTTATGAGAAACTTGCATCCACCAGTTTCTCAGAAGATTTAAAAAAAATAAATATTAGGCAACTTGCTGATCTCTACAAATACGGAACTGTTTTATTTTTTTATCTCGCAGAGGAGTTTGGGAGAATCGATACAGCAAAGTGAAACTTATCTATTTACGAATGGATTGTATAAAATCAAATAACTCAAGATAAAGAAAGCATTATTGAGAATAATAAATATATTAGTCAATAATATTATCCTTCTATCTAAGAAAAAAATGAAAACGAAAATTAACTTTTCAATATATTTAAGATTAGATATTGATATTTTTGCATTGAAATGAACTTTCCTTCAATTACGATTCGTTACTTTTGAGTATCAAAATATTGTCATTATAGTGGAAAAAAAGATATAATGTCTCTCTAAATTAGCAATAACCATAAAATAATACATAGATCTTTTGTCGAGTAGAATCCCTCCTTATTTTCGAGTAAAAGTAAGCCTAAATAAAACTTCACAAGCAAGCAAAACACATGAAAAGTCAAACTTTTCTTTTGAGTTCCTAAAAGAACTGGGAAAATTATGATATCTTACATACATTTCTAAGAAAATATGCATTTTTCTAAAAAAGAAAAGAAACCATTCTCGTTCTAATATCTTCTGGGAAATTGGTTTGTAATTGTATTTTTTAATAAACAGAAGAAATAATTTCTATTATGAAAAACAAGAAATCATTTAATTTAGTTCCCGACCTACAAAAGGTAATTTAAAAAAAGATTCCTTTCTCTCAAACATTTAACCAACCAGGAAGTCATCTTCAAATCTGTCGCTCTTCCGAAAATGTTTTTTTTTTTTTTTTTTTTAAAAAAAAAAATAGAACATTATCCGTTTAACCAACCAGGAAGTCATATCAAGCTAAATTAAATGATTACTTTAACATGATTCGAATCATCCTATAAAAAGAAATGATTTCATTAATTCTACGACTTAATAAGGTACCCAATTAAAGGAAATTCAGAATTCTCTAACACACTTCACAAAATGCTTTTCAGACAAAAAATAAGACCAAATCTGACAACCAACCAGAAAGTAATGTCACATATCTGAAGAACCCTTTTCTTTTTTTTCAAACTAATGACATTCAAATTAAAATTTGATCTTCTGAAAAATTTGTAACGGACATCTGTTGTTATTGCTTTTAAACTAAGCATTTAAGAAGAACCCATGCATGTTATTTCATCTCCGGCTCCGTTAGACAGTTTGGTAAGCGTTATCTTCATTTCCTAAATCTATCTCTCTCGTTCCCTCGTTACGGAAAATGTTTGAAGTATTTATTTGTATTATAAATTTACAAGAAATTAGTATCCACTTCATTACTGTTTCGGAAAATAATGAAGTGTTAATCTTACAAGGGAACGTCGGAAATGTTACTTTGAATTTGATACTGGTTTATGGGTCACTTTATAGACTTTTTAACGCTGAGTCCGAATTTCATATTCATTTTTATCTCCGGTTAATAGTTTCGAGATATCCGCATGGGGGCGTAAAAACTTTAATTTGTTATAATTTTTTAACAAATGGAGATAGAATAAAAATTCCAACGCATTTATGTTACTTGCATACATGACTACCATGTGTGTCAATATGTAATGAATCCGTCAACTAATTTCAAAAGGGTGGACCCAAAAACCGAAATTTAAGGCACTTTGTAATTTTATTAATAACTTAACTGACAAATTTACATAAAATTCAAAGTGCAACATTAAATTTTACATGAGTATGCAATGTACATATTTAGGCCTAGCTTCACTTGCACATACTTATAAAATGTTTGTACTACTTTAATTGTGAGATTTTCCACTAGAGGCGCTTTATTCGGTTACTTCAAAAAAGCCAATTGGAATATATCTTTTTTGGTTGTGTTTTGTTCACTTAACCCACTTGGATACTTCGATAACCCATTTGGAATATACCATTTTGTCTTATTTGTTTTCTTCACTTGTCTTGTCCTTGAACATGGCTTCCATGGAAGATGTGACAAAACATTTAATATCACTGCTCCCATATCCATCTGCCGATTGTAAAACAACATCAATGGATATTCGAATCGCAGAAAGAGCCATTCAATTTATAAAGAATATGATCACTTTGGCTGCAGAGTTTGATGACATTCGTTGTTACGGTAGCTGTCCGGGATTACGTTGAGGATGTCAGCTGGGAACCTGAACCTGATTTAGCCACCAAAATGCACCAAATTCTCCAGAAAGCAGAAGGATCATCTTGTGAAGGAATATGATACGGCTTTGAAGATAGGCAAAAACGCCTTGAATGCTACACAGAAACTAACTTCACAACCCATTAGTCGAGTTGAGATTATCAGATATCGAAGAGTTTCAAGGTTGGAGAAAATTCAAGCTGTTCGGGAGCTTGTCAAGAAGATGTTTGATGCCAAGAGAGCTGCAAAACTTCCTGTGAAAACAATTGACCTTCAGGCTTGGGGTGTTGAAAAAGCCCGCAAGATTGGCTTTGACTGCTTCAAAGCATCAGAATCGTGGGCGAAAAGCGTGAAGTTGAAATTGCATATTTCGAGCTGTACGGTCAATAAGTTTATGACTCTTAAGTAGTTGACATCCCGAAAGGATGGTCAATCAATAACAATGATCAAACAATAAACATTTTCATAAAAACTGTAAGACATTTCCATTTAAATGCTTACTTTATTCCAAATAAATATAAACTCTCCTGAAATATTGACTAAATATTGGTCATTTCAGGAGAGTTTATATTTATTTGGAATAAAGTAAGCATTTCAACATTTTCATTGTAAACATTTTATAAAGTTTTTGTTTTTGTTAATTTTGTTAATCAGTGTAACACATAAAATTTGCAAAATAAAATATTTAAGTAAATTTGACTGAAAAATTACTTACAATTATCTTTTCCATTGAAAGTGCCATAAATTTCGGTTTTTGGTTCCACCATTTTGAAATTAGTCGACGGATTCATTACATATTGACACACATGGTAGTCATGTATGCAAGTAAC
>JAFIDM010076414.1:834-14881 GCA_023159025.1 Thereuonema tuberculata | reverse complement strand
TTGACTGGAGAAGTGAAAGACAGTTAAAAAAGAGAAAGAAAAATATTTAGTTTGTTTATTAAAAATGGCTCCGTCTTCATTATATTCATTGAGATTATTTTGTTGTAGTATCTGAGAAAAATCAAAATTTCACCTCCGTTCATCCAACCTCTGTTGGTCCATGGTCATAACACTGAGAATGGGTGAGAAAAGGTTAAAAACAAGTAGTTTATGATAGAACTTGAAGCTTTTAATGTAATGTAATGTGGTGAGCGTGGGTGGCTTGACACCGCGATCTGGAAGATCTATTGTGCTATCCCACGGAAATAAGGACAGACGGAGAGAAAGACTGAGAAAGGATGTGTGAGAAATGCAGGGGAAACGGGAGAACCCCGGGAAAACCTGCCCAGCGCGGATCGCCACCATCAACGAAACCCATGAACTTGAAGCTTACTTTCATTAACTCTTAGGATTATATATATATATACCTGTAAGTATCTGTTTATATAAAACAAGGAAACATAAATAACACATATATAATAAAATCCATTCAATACGAATCTGACTGATGAGTGTTGAGTAACCCGAAACGTGCTGTGTTGGATTCCTATCACAAATTCTCAAAACAGCCCAGTGAATTTTATTTCTTTGAGTGAGTTTCTGTTCCCTTGTTGAATATATATTGTTATGGCACAACACTTGTGATTTTTTTTATTTATTTTTAAATTATATCCTAAAATCTATTGAACGTAAACTATAGAAGTTTCTCACTTTTTGGAAAACTTTAATTAAATCCGCATTACTTGAATTCTTAAATCCTGTTAATTTCAATCTATATTACTAAAATCTTTTATTTCTCTGTCTGTCTGTCCGGCGCAATTTTCTGAGCGAATGGAAAATAGAAATAATTTTTTCAATGAAACATCCGCGACAGGAATCGAACCTGCAACCTTCTGATCCGAAGTCAGATGCCTTATCCATTAGGCCAAAGGGACTACGACTCTCTTCATATGGTTTTTTGACTTATATCTCCTTTCCTTTCCCCCATCAATAAGGAATGTATTCAATCTTTTTTTTGAATCTCAAGATTGTTTATTTATTTCACATCAGTCAGTTTATTTGTAATTCGAAACTGACAATTAGAACGATAATTGCCGAAACGTTGCAATATTTTAAATATTCTTACTTAACCAAATCCTATGTGATATTGAAAAATATGTGGATGTACACGCCAGATGTTGGAGTAAAGAAAACAGAGTCAAGAAAGAGAGAAGCACTCTTTTTTTGAGGTGCAATACCGAAAAAATCATTATTTGCAACTCAAAAACCATCAATAAATGTAACTCAAACGTCACTGAAAAGTGACAATTATAATTAAAATGAGAGTCAAAAAAGAATGAAGCGACACTTCTATTAGATAGAATACTGAAAAATTACTATCTGTAACTCAGAAACCATCAATATTTGGAACACAAAAGCCACTGAAAAGTGCCACTTAGAATAAAAAAAGAGACTCAAAAAAGAAAGAAGCAGTATTTCTATTAGATAGAATACTGAACACTATTGTAACTCAGAAACCACTGAAAAGTATCATTTGGAATAAAAAAAAAAAAGTCAAGAAATAAGAAGCAGTATTTCATTAGGTAGAATACTGAAAAATCACTATTTGTAACTCAAAAACCATCACTATTTCTAACTCGAAAACCACTGAAAAGTATCAATAGGAATAAAAAAAAAAGATAGTCAAGAAAGAAAGATGCACTATTTCTATTAGGTAGAATACTGCTCAGAAGTTAGACGTCTTATCCATTAGACCACTAGGCCTACATTCTAATCTCTGTAAAAAATAAAAATATATCATAGATATATGATTTACAAGGTGGTTCTAAAAGCAGTCGTAGATTGAGAATATAGACCTCAAAAATTAAATTAAAAAAAAGCTTTTAAAAATTTTTAGTTTTAGTTTCCTTGATGTAATTTGTGTGTGTTTGTGTGTTTGTGTTTTGTTTTAATAAATAAAAAATTGTTTTCCGTTACATAAGGGAGGCTTCCGGAGCGAAGCGACGGGTAGCCGACTAGTTGTCTATAATAAAATAAGCATACCATGTTTCAAGAGATCCATCCAAAGGTTCAAAAGTTATTACAGGGACACACACACACACACACAGACTGACTGATTTAATAAGCCCAATGGAAAAAAGAAAACGATTCAAAACAACATGTACAATACGAATCTATAGGACCCTAAGAAATTACGTACAAAACTTGGTATCAATACGACAAAAGGTTTGGGAATGTGAAGGTTTCAGACACATAAGTATTTATAGTCCGTTTATTGTATCTGTGAAGACACGTGACAATTCCATATATGGTCATTGAGCATTAGTTTGAGCATTAGTTATTCTGTTTACTTCTGTGTTGAACATGGCGGCTGCTGAACACACACCGTTGTTCGTTTGTGTCAACAAAACTTTGAAGGGTCAATCGAGTGGAAAAATTTGGAATGTTTTTTGTTATTTCAAGTCGTTTGACCAAAGAGGATCACTCTCGCAAAACGGCTGAAGCAGCAGATATTTCATCTCATTCAGTGTTCAATATAGTTAAGGAAACCGAAGCCTCGCTTACAACTAAGCCTAGCCCATTGTTTGAAACGCCCGGCAAGAAAAGAGAACAGCCGGCTTCGATAAGTTATTGAAATGGACGTCTAAAAATTTTCGAAATCGAAAAAAATATTCTTAATGTTGGAAAACCAACAAAAACAATAAAATAAAACATTATAGGGCGAAGACAAATAGGATGTAAACACTGGAGGTAACTTATAACGACATTCCAGACGCGATAAAGCAATAACCAGTAAAGGAAGGAAATCTTTATGATTGGTTAACTGAACAGTGTCGTCACAAATATAATGAACGGACTAATGACAACTAATTGAAAGATTACAAATTTAAATTGTAACTACAGTCTATTACTTTCAACAATTGCTCTTTTTGTTCCAGCCATTGCTTTGTTTATTTCCGACTGAATTCTAGATGAAGTAAATATTATTGCAGCAATCGAACAGAGCAGTAGCAAAAAAAACGAACCTTAACGGGAACTTAAAAGATATTTTGCAATGTACCAGAGAGTAGAAGTATCAGATATGTTCTCTATAATTGTACAAGAGTTTAAGTAGTTTGAAAATTAAATATGGCACCTAGTCTGCTTAATACCGATAATGTATCATTCAGAATGTAATTAACCAAAGAGTTTAATCATCTCGTCAGTTAAATCAATTGCAAATATACGTTTTTAATTTCTATTTAAAAGGTAGTGAAATTGTCTAATAAATATTAATGAATAAGCAATTTACTATACAGATAAATTAAAATTGGAGCCAAAAGCTTAAAAACGGTCCGGTAAAACTTAAGTTTAATTCCGTTAAAATGTAATTTCTTAAAATTTCTTTATATATATGTTTCTATAAATTTTTCTTTTCTATATTTATTTAATTGGAAAAAAAATATAATATATAATATAATGTATTTATTTCTATAATATTTTCTTAAAGTCGTAAAAAAGAACGAAAAATTAAAATCCTAAATTTATTTTTAAAATTATAACATCTGTTAAAACAAACAGTACAAATACTTCATATCATGAAAAAATGAAATTAAATCTGCTCAAACCCTGTAATGGATGAACCAAAAAGAATTAATTTCCAATGTTTGATACAATGAGATATTAACAGATATAGCATAGAAATCCATTGTTTAGATTCCAATGCTTTTCTATGGTGAATATTTGTCACTTTCTCGTGCTAATATCTCGACAAAAACAATTTGGAAACGATTTCAAATGAAGGTTATGATTGACGTATCTTACGAACTTATTAATAACCTATATTTTAATTTTTTTTTTTAATTTTTATGTTATAACGAATGACAAAACTTTATCTAGGTTTTTATGTTTTGAGAAATAACTATTCAATTTCGTCAATTTCAATACTGAATGTGTATAAAAATATAAAATAAATTATAATTAATCAATAAATTATTCTTAAGTTTGAACGGAATTAGAATTTCCTTGAAATTCTCATTTCACAACTAGCCTTCGAATTCTACAATCAATGATAAGCCAATAAATTGATTACATCAGCAGCGTCACATCGCGGTCATTTAAGGAATTAATTACAAAAACGCAACAGCAATTCGACTTAAAAAAAAAGTAAGTAAATAATGTAGGCTGTTAGTGTAACATTAAATGAAGTTATTGTTGATTTCATATTTGCTTTTATCTTAGTAAAATCAACGATAATTCTTATAAAACTACAAAGCTTCTCTAAATATTTAAACACAATTTTTTTTAGCGTTTGCATTAGTTAAAATTTATTCAATAATTCTTATAAATTTTAGCTTAAACGAAAATGAAACAAATAACACTGCAGAACTTTATTAGAAAAAACAAAAAAACTTCATATATTTCATCAGGATTTTTTAATAATAGAGTTACTTTTCTTGTAAATTAAATTTGTAGGACATAAATATAACGAATATAAATACTTTTGCATAAAAGTAATGAATAAATTATTATTATTTATTGCTGTTTTTGCCCCTTATCGGTAAGCGTGTATTGTATTCATTTATAATAAAATAAAATAATAAAATAATAAAATAACATACAACTACAATAATGGATATAACAGTAACGATTGTAATGAATATTTTTCATTAGTCGTTAGATTATTTTTTTGTAGTCGAGTTTGTACATATTGTAATTTTAAATTCAATTATACATTCAAATTTAAAATATAAATGTATAAAAATAGAATAAAGTTAAATATTACATATTTTGCTTTATGTTTATTTACATTTATATCTATCGTACAACATAAAAATGTACAATAATATTATTGTAAATAAGTTAATGTATATTTATAATACTTTCGTTGTGATAATTTTACAACGTTTTTAGCGATCCCATATTACAGTTAACATAGAGAACCGCTCTTAATTTTGTGTTGTCTGTCACACTGTATGTCACACTCTATAGCAGCCAAACGGTTAGAGATATTAGAATGAAACCGTCACCATTGTTTTCAGTATCAAACAGTAGGTGACCTCGTAAAAAAAAATCAGTCCCTGACCCCCCAAATTAACGTTTTCCATAGCAATATTAGTAATAATGATAACAATTAACACAGTAATTATACTGATGCTTCATACATAACCATACTAACAATTGCCAACAGACGTCATCGTTAATATTTAGAAACGTATTGTTTCATAAATTCTTTAACATATCCAAATGATGCACTAAGCATTGTATTAGCGGCCCCTGGGTTACAGCTTGCCTGTAAAACATAAAGGAACGGTCTTGCATTTATATGCTCTTGCTTTTAATTATTTTGTTTATACAATTGTGCATATTATGGGGCCGCTTTCCTTTTGACAATATCTAAAAGCATTAATTACCTTGTTTGAATTAAAATAATAATTGAAATTAGACAGTTATCTTAGCTTTACAATAATTTGTATATAATAATAATAATTATAATATGAAAGAACTACGTAAAGAGTTAGTAAATGTTTTACAAATAAAAGTAAAATAATAATCTTAACTTTCATCTACCATTATCTAAAGGAAATATAATACTTTTAGGGGAACGTGAAATATTAGCTCAGCATGTCAATAAAATTAGCTTAATTGTGGTTAATGCTGTATTGTGTCATAATTGACTCACAGCTATTTGATGAACCATTAATGTAATGAGCTCCATTTTCACTATTTCATTTTCAAATAGGGAAGGTATGTCAATATTTATGGTTCAATAAAGAACAATAAATCATTTATCAATAGTTCAATTATTTTGCAGCCACAGAAATGGACAGAAAGCACGAAAAATACGTCGGGAAATATTCATTCGAGCAAATAACTATTGTAATTATTAGTGTATAGTAATTTTTAATTATTTTTAATGTTTCCTGGAAAGTAGAGGAAGAAAACAGAAAACAGTGAAACTATAATATTTTTTAGTATTTTTTTTAGATATAATTTTATTTAGCAACAGATCGAATGAATAGACGAATGAAAATAAACAAAAAAATATAGAGTATTATAATTGATTAATGTAAATTAGGAATATTTTTATTATAAAATCAGGCAAGAATATAAAACGAATGTAGCGAACTAAGATTCGTAAAAAACTTTAGTTATTGCCTTTTTTTTTAATTTTTTTTAAACCTAAAAAGCCAATACTTTTTTAATTGTTTATGTTCAAGGATTAATATTAATGCCCTTTACGGAATTTATATTTTTTGTAACTCGAAGGTCTAGATTAGAGAAGCTACAGCTTTAGGAAAATAACAGAATTTCTATAAATATTTTTAGAGTTTGACACAGAATATTTTGCTGAATATATGTACTTGGTATGTACGTAACATCATTATATTACATCATGATAACAATAACATCAATACTATTACTATATTTCCATTATATCTATAAAATTATACGCTTATTACCATATGGAATGAAAAATCGAATTGCGTCGACTTGTATGTACATAACTGTAGCACTTGTTGATAGAAAACTACGATGCTGCCCCTCATCACGACTATATTAGAATTTAATTTAAAATAATGAATGAAACGTATTATTCTTATTCTTATTATTATCATATTTGTTTATTAATAAAAGTATGTTTGTTCTGCTTTCTTCATTGTTTTATAACTTACTAGCCGGGTACCGTCGCTTCGCTCCAGAACCCTTGCATGTATAGCATTAAAAAAAAAAAAAACTTTATTTATTTAGCAACTTAATATTGAGATCGGAGAATATACGGTAATCGGTAATCTGTTACATTCCTGCGCATGCGCACAAAGACAATATCTCGAAGCACATTTTTTTCACATTTTTGCATGTATCTTGCAAACGCAGAACATTTGTGAATGACTGATATATCGTTCGATAGAACTTTCAAATACCAACATTTTCTCCATTTAATGTTCTTTTCCAACTTTTATACTTTTCTTTTAAATGGAGGAAAAGTCCAAATTTGACCCTTGAAAAGGCGACATCTTGGAAACCAAAAACTTTTTTCGAAAATTTTTGTTGCATTTTGTTTGTCTTAAAAAGATCTAAAATTTATCCGTTTGCATGACCAATCTATCTCTCATAGTTTGGTCACAAAATTGGAAAAACTTAAAAGTCTTACGACAGAATGAGAGACAGAATAATATATTAATATACATATTTTATATATATATATTAATTAGCTGGGTTTAGTCAGTTATAAACGCCACACAATTCACAACTGTAATGTTTTTCAAACTACAAGGTACAAACTACAAGAAAAAAAAACCTGTTAAGTTTAAAGCTAAAACTTGAAACTTAATTAGTTTAATTTAGTTACGAAAGTTACAAACTGGTTTGAAAAAGTAACTTCAATCAGAAAAAAGGAAAAAAAAATGGAGTAACTTAAAAGTATCAACTGCAATTACAAATTTTTTATTTTTAAAAATATTATGGTGGAAGTGAAAACGAAGAAATAGGGAAAAAGAAAAGAAGAGGAGGGCAATGAAAAGACAGAGAGAAAGAAAGAAAAAAAAGGTAATGTTAATTTATAGGTGGTTGTCATTAAAGTCCTCGCGCTCAAAGACGAATCTCCCAGAATGCAAAGCAGATTACAGATTGTTCTTTCCTGGCCCTTCGCTAACATTGAAATAGAAGAGATGCGACCTCTTCTATTTCAATGTTAGCGAAATGCCAGGAATGGACAATCTATAATCTGCTTTGCATTCTGGGAGATTCATCTTTGAGCGTGAAGACTTTAAAGATATCCAGATTCTAAAAGTAATCAGAATGAATGGGTTTTCTATGATGTGCAGAGGAGGTGTTAGAAAAAGCGATCGTTTTGATTAGTAAGCACTGAAATTAATTTCCGTGTAAACACGGAAATTGGGATTTTAAGTCAGAACAATTTTAATTGCAAATCATTACCACTTTACACGTTTTAATAATTAGTGACTTACAAGAGAAGATTTAGGAGAGTTCGGTAACTGATTTGATCAGGGTAAAATCGGAAATTTTGAAAAAAATGAAGGTTAAAATTGCTTTTATGGTTCACCTGTCTGTTTTAGGACTATATTCAAGATGGCGGACAGGTTTGAAAGGTTGAAAATTGTTCGGAAATTTATCAGTACATACATCCTGCAGCTGAGCAGACCTAATCTACAGCTAATTGTAGTAAACAATTCGGTCCTACGGACCTCATTAGCATGAAGGCCGTATGTTTTGAAGGCCGTATGTTTTGAAGGCCGTACGAGAGTGGTGTATCGCTCCGCGCGATGACTTACGAGGTGAACCAAAAAAGCGATTTTAACCAAAATGAATTTAAGAACGTTTTGTTTGAAAAGTTAACCTAATTATGTTTTATTGTGAAAGGTATAAAAAGATAAAAACTATCAAGTGTCTGACCATTGTCAGCCTGTCCTCGTCCGGCCGTGAATCGGAGATCGGCGCTCGCGTTTTCGCTTCGGCCCGTATCCTGAAAGCTATTAACGAACTACTTGTTATAATTATACTTGTTAAGTCACTTGTCAGTTCGACAATAGCACAGACTCAGTTGAGAAGGATTATCTCTTCGAAGTTTCCAATATATATTCAATACACTTTATTTTGAGTGGCTAAGTAAAGCAAAATATTTGCCCAGACGAAAACGCAGCCATTTTGAATCGACAATTGAATTCATTCTTGACCTTGACTAAACCTCTTTATAAATGCGACGATTAATATAAATTATTTTATGTCCGATGATGTTATAAATGTCGCTTTAATAGGAATTCATAACGTAAAGTCTTAGCAAACGTGATAAAATTTATTGAGATAAATGTTTAGTTATGAACTCTTTCTTTACGCGAGATGCGAAACCGTATTACAACTCTATAACTTCTACAAGGCTGTCTTCGTTTTCAGACGCTAGGTTTGAATCTTCAAATCTTCTCTCCTCAATTGAACAGAAACATTTTATTAGCCTGACTTTCTCTAGCTAATACCAAAATGCCAATCTGATTTCAATAAGAATTACATAAATAAAATATTTCATAGTCTCACAATACCATTGAGAACAGATAGAAAATAAGAATGTAATAAACAAACAATTAAATGTAATAATAATAATATAACAAGGTCTTATGTTTTTTAGTAATTTGTGAAATATTCTAAATATTTGAGGCCAATAATAATAAATTACTAAGAGGTCCACAGTAAATGGGTGCTGGCTTTGCAACCAGATATTACCTAACCGTATTAGGAGACCTACGGGAGTGTTAATAATAAATCACAAACCCGCATCGTCCATCACATGGGGTTACCAAGGGACGCGTTCGAGGCTTAGGTAGAGGAGGTCTTGTTCGAAATATCCTCCTCCTGTAGAAGATAGGAAATTGCCACAGGCAATTGTGGTAGATGCATCTTTGTCCACTGAGGCTTGAAAGTAAGGCAACTGGGTTTCATTGTTAAACATAAAAGAAAACACAATTTTTACAATGAATTACGTATATAATCTTACAATAATCAAAGAACGAAGCACGAACACTAGCGATGACATTATAGACCAGGGATATGGAAGCTTTTGTCATTGGAAAGCCACATGTTACATCGAGGAGACTTCATCAGTCCGCATGTCCTTCGAGTTTCGCAAAGATTTCAATCAATCACTTGCAATATTTAGAAAATTTAGAAAGTATAAAATATAAGAATAAAATTAACTTATATTACTAAACATATAAAGACGGACAGTGATGTAACATTTTAAAAATGCCAATACAAAAATCATATCAAGCCGGACATTGATGTGAAATTTGACAAATGCCAAATTTTAATTTCTATTTTTCCGCTTATGCCGCTGATGTCGTGAGGATAAATTGGTCGTATCTTCACAGTAACAGTGATATGGTTTTTGTATTGGCATTTTTCAAATTCCACATCTCTATCCGGTTTTATATATATATATATATATATATATATAAAGCCGGACAGCAATCTGAAATTTTAAAAATGCCAATATAACTTTCAAATTGCTATTTCTGTGGAGACACAAACCAATCGTGTCTTCCACGGCACCAGTGTTAAAAAGCGTAACTAAAATTTACAAAATTTAGAAAAACAAAAACGCAATATATATATATATATATATATTAATATTAGTTATAAGTAGTAAATACCAATTTCCTAAGAACGAATCTAGAATTATAACATGGAAATACTGCATTTATGGAAAATCGTTGTTTAGCGAAAAATAAGTTTCAAGACCTATTTTAGAGGAATCGAACTCTGTTATTGAGCGAGGTATGACTTTATTGAAATAGAAATATTTGAGCGATTTTATTTCAATCGATTTTGAAAATAGTCTGTTTATAAAGTTTTCCAATTTTCAGCTCTGACTGTTACCTCATTGTGAGTTTTCAATTTATTTGTTAATATTATCCTTTACTGTTCTTTTTATAACTTTCTTACAAAAACCAAGTGTGAATTTGACATTGCATGAAAGATGCAATGAGTATCATAAAAGGCTGCAGGTTCGCCATCGTAATATAGACCAAGTAATCCATTTAAAAGTCCATCATCTAAACGTACTACAATCAAGTCAACTAAGAAAGGGAACAACATAACGTTAATTTATTCTATAATTCCGCTGATTCCAAAATTTAGAGAGTGCAGAAAGTAGAACCTTCTGGAAAACAACAGCCACGGCACGAAGGAGCTTTTCTGCCAATCCAATGCTTGCCTGCCACTGCAGAGAAAAACCCGGTAGCCACTTGAAAAGAGGGTGCAGGAACTAAGAACCCATCTGGAGAAGACTTACTCAGGAAGATATCTTCGAAAGCCAGCAAGGATCCTCTCCTGTAGACAAACGACTTAGAAATTAAGTCCTGATAAAACCCCATAAGAGCTCGTTGCTTTTAGATTCATTGGAAATCATTACTAGGGAAATGGGGCCTTAGATACGTGTAAGTGTTAAGTCTTAAAAGAGGAAAAGGACTTAAATCATCAGGTGAGGACACATCCTGTTAAGTGGAGACAAATTTGATACGTTAGACTCAATAAGACTTACCAATATGTTGATTAAAAAGTCTGATAATCAAAAAGAAAGTGGGACGAATCTTTTTTGAGGCTTTGATCTTGTCAATTAAATTGAACTCTAGGATCAACTTCACGACAATTACAATCCTTCTCAAATATCTGTAAATTATTTTTCTACTAGCTAATTAATAATACAATTGATGTGTGCTTTCTTTCAGATGTTGTTGTCATTTCTTTGCATTACAAGACGTAGCAAAGAAAGTAAGGTTTTTGTTTGTTTTTTTCATTCAAAAGGTTGCCAGACTTTTATCTTCAAATCTGTTTGCTTGTAGAGAATGCTTGAATCACGAAACTTACGATTTAACAACTCAAAATCATACCAGTTATCGACATGATAGTAGATGGAAGCAAAATGGATAGCTTAGAAAGTATATAAACAAGGCTCACAGATTGATAACCGAAATCTTTCTGTTTAAAGAAAAAGAGTTCATCAAGTTATCCTTGTTTTTGCCATCAAAGAGCAGGCGGTTAAAACTGAAAATCACATCAAAACTATTCTTAGAAAAAGCAGAAGAGGATGACCTTATATCGCATCTGCAAACTAACACTTAGACTATTCACTTTATTATTAGTACTTGCGAAATACATCTGCGTATTACAATATAGAATATGTATTTGTAAGATTTCGCTAGTATTTAAAATATGATTCATAGTCTATATATTGTGGTGAATGTTTGCGACAACTGGTTCCTGAAAATTGGACAATTAGATTCGAATAAGATCTGGCAAGCACTCTCTGTTTATTCATGTGCTGCAGAGGTTTAAATAGTTTATGTACAAGGCTGTGATTGGTTGCTTTGCAAATTGATTGGGGATTTAAATTACATGTGGAGTTTAACTGATATTTAACTGTCTTTTTAAATAATAACGAATCAGGGGATAAGAAGACGGTCAACGGAAAATATGACTAGAATAACGGAATTAAACGATAAACAGTTAAAATTAGAATATACAATTGATAATAGAATAAATGCTGATTAAGGATAAATACAATTATAAACGTAAGATAACTAAGAATATAGAATGAATAAATAGAACTATTATAAAAAGGTAAATGCGAATATATAAAGTGAATAAAAGTCATTACAATATGACACTTTTGATGCAATATAAGGTCATTTTCTTCTAAGGATGTAATTCACCAAGTTGTTCTGTCGACAGTTACCTTGATGAAGTCCAGCCTTTGAATACTGATCTCTAGGCTGTATAAAATAGCGATGGGGATTAGATGAGACACAAGATCTTAGAGATCTCTTCCTCAAGTCCTTTGGGAATGTTTTAGGCAAAGTGAGATAGTGGGTAATGCCAATCTCAGAAATTATTTACACAAATTTCTTAAGTTTTCGTAACTGCTGTCTCAGATGCCTGAAGTTAAATCATGGGCCCAATAAAACACATTCAATTTCGAATGAGATTAAGAGGTTGTGAAAACCTAACGCTATAATCCACGTTATAATCAATGCGATTTCCGCTAAATCTAGGATGGCGAGTACCAATGATCTGCCAAAGCTGTTGTCAGTTGATGAGCCTCTACTCGTAATCGATGCTGTACAGGTCTTCAAATAAAAGTTAATGTGCACCAAGCACAATTAGACAAAACTTGGCTGATAAATCGTTGATGGAGTACCGTGTTTCGATTAGTTAATAACATCTCAGGATCATTTCTCGCATGCGTAAGCACTTTTCAAAATGTCGGCTTCCCTGGAGTAGGAAAAAAAAACAAACAAAAACACGTAAGCCAAATGTTTCTTTTGAAGACAAGAATTTCAAGCCAAGAATATTCAAAGGAATTAGCCGTATCTAACATTATTACGCAAATTTCTAGTAAATTAAATACATATATTAACTAAATTTTAAGGAGTAATATATAAAATAAACTAATTATAATGTAATAAACTTATGATATGATAATTAAATGAATTACAGTAAAAAGGTAATTACTTTATATACGATATTTTATGAAATAAATAATATATAATATCATTAAAGTAATTTATATTATACATTAAGATTGTTTTAAATATATACAAATTAGATATTGAAGAAACCTCATAGATTTAAATAACTGTGAAGTAATTTTAATATCATATTTTATTGAATTTAATTGCAGGTCGGGGAATGTGAACTGGACTGGACCTGATTAGTGGGTCTTCGCTGGTTGTTCACAGAAGGGAATAACCCTGCTATTTCTACACACAGCCACTGGTATCAGATGAAGAATTACAATTAGAGAGGAATTTTAGATATACAGGGGTGTCCTAAGAAAAAAAGATCAATATTCTGTGAGATCATAGCAATAGTCATTCTAAAAAAATAATAAGTAAATAAAATAACATGTGTCCCATTCCGAACGTTTTAGAACTATTTGAAAGTACAGTAGCGAAATGTTATACAATAATACTGTGGAACCTCGAATTTCGAACGTATTCCGTTCTAGGAGACGGATCACTTTCAAGTTCAATTTCCCCTTAAGAAAGAATCCGTTCCAGACTTCTAGAATTTACCCATAAAACATTTTTAGTGCCTGTTTCAAAAGATCACATTGGTAATTAATGATAAAACAAGTATATTTAATTTCAATAACTTAATGTTTTCATTTTTAGTTCTATATACTTACATAAAAATGTTGTATAATAATCAATCAATAATAATAATAGTAGGAGGGATGTCACTGTTCACTGGAAAGTGAGAAATAAAAAAAACTTGAATTTGTGAGACTCTTACTCACTGAACCAATCACAGGAGAACTGACTGAGCAACTGCAGAGAGAGAAGGTGACCATGTGATGACACCACGTGATTCTTTGTTCGAGTTTCAAACCGGATTTTCCTCCAATTTTTTGTTCGAACATCAAACCTTTCGAAGTCCGAAGGTCCACTGTATTTATTGTTCAAGTGACAAGTTGGTGAGTTTTATAAGAATTTCTCAAAATTTCACAGCTTCA
>JAFIDM010076413.1:0-14881 GCA_023159025.1 Thereuonema tuberculata | reverse complement strand
CATATTAATTT
The DNA here is from genome assembly GCA_023159025.1 of Thereuonema tuberculata. NCBI lineage: Eukaryota > Metazoa > Arthropoda > Chilopoda > Scutigeromorpha > Scutigeridae > Thereuonema > Thereuonema tuberculata. The sequence continues at coordinate 14,870 of JAFIDM010076413.1, read as the reverse complement.
GCTAAATAAATAAAGGTTTTTTTTTTAATGCTATACATGCAAGGGTTCCGGAGCGAAGCGATGGTACCCGTATATATTTATATTGTAATGATTTATTTTTATATTCATTTATTTATTATTTATATTTTTAACTAAATTCTATTCTCTTATTTTTTTCCCTTAACCGTTAGTTTTATGATCACGCCCCTTCACCTTTTAACCCTTTACCTCTTTTCTTAACTCTTTCCTTTGTTTTTCAAACCTACCAATGGCAGATGATTTCTTTGTTCATTTTTGTATAAAAACCCCTGTTTTCAAATAAAGTGATATAGAACCTCCAAGCACTCCATCCGACTGTGTTGCCGTCCTTTCGTACTCACAAACCACAACCTTACCATTGGTGCCAGAAACCCGACCGAAGCTGTCTCTACATCATCCCGTCCCGAGCCAGGACTCTCCCGCAATCATCACTCGAAGAAGTCGCCGTATCCAGGGCCTCTCACCGGTCAACATGATGAGTCAGCAGACGCAAACGTATTCCTCAGTCGCCGCTACACCCTTCACACATCAGAGATTTCGTGAACCGACGATATTTTTTGCCAGAGCCAATGAGGATCCCATCAAATGGCTACAAGACTTCAACCGCATCGCCAAATACAACGGTTGGGACCATTCAAGCCAGCTCGCTAACTTTTACTTCGCCCTCCCCGGAACAGCTCGCCAATTGTTTGAAAATAACCAAGATCAGATGACAACATGGCCCGCATTTGAAATACTGTTTGCTGCAACCTTCATCGCCCCTTGCGATAGGTCGCAGCAGGCTAAAGAAGCCCTGAAACACAGAGCACAAAGACTGGATGAATCATGTGAGCAGTATGCGAAGGACGTAATCAACCTCTGCCGCACCATTGACCCCAACATGATCAGACAAAGCTGCAGCATTTAGTGAAAGGCGTCGCAGACGATGCATTCACCCTTATACTGGCCCTGCGAATCAACACGACTGACTCTTTCCTCACCGAGTGCCGCCGCATAGAAGCTATGAAGGCACAACGATTGAAAGAAGCAATAACTTCAGACGACTGCCGAACCTGTCATCAATTGGTCTCGCTCCTGCCACACAGCTTGCATCAACAACTGACAACACGATACAGATGTTGCAGCAGCAAATCAATGACCTACACAAACAGCTGAGATACCTCATCGCCCCTATCGCATCAACGCAGCACCCATTCGATGGCCGTCAAACATATCGAGAAGCCCGGTCACCACTAATCTCCCGCCCCCACAGCCCATTAATGATGCCTACCGTTCAAACAATGAAGCTCAACAATGGAGGACACCGGAGGATCACCCCATATGCTTTTACTATCAGCGAGTGGGTCACATTTTCAAACATTGCAGAACACGCCTACGCAACAATAGAGAACAGATGAGACGGGACGTACAAACAAACTACACCGATTAATGTCAGAGTCGAATCCGCCCACAGCCCATCTACGATTCGGCAGTTTATTCAACAACTGTTAGAGGTAGACAAAGCCCTCACTGCTCACCGAGTCCAGCAGCAGCCACCCGCCACCCAAACTCCCCGCACACAGCCTACAGATACCGCAGAGAACAGAGCCCATCCCCAGTAGAAATCAGCCGCCAATCCCTCCGCTCATCCTCTTCGGAAAACTGCTCCCAGCAACCTCTGTAAAGACAATGGCTTGGTCGCTTTGACATGCGCAGAACTGGACAGAAATACGGTGACACTTCTACTCGACGGCCGCCCGACCACCGCATTGATCGACACTGGAGCTTCAATTTCCGTTATGGCAGAACACCTCCGCCGCAAGCACCACAAGCTCAAGACGCCCACATCCGCCCACTCCTCCGAAACATCAGTGGAAACGAGCTTACTGTACTTGGAGAATGTATCGCCAGAGTAGAAATTAACGGTTTTGTCCTGCCGTTTAATTTCTATATTGTTGATCCCTGCAACTGTGACATCATCCTCAGCTGGGATTTCCTTCTCACAACGAAGGCTCAGATCGATTGCTCCAAGGGATTAGTCCTGATCGACGACACTCAACCGCTGCCCCAAGCCCCCAAGTCACTGTACTTCTACACAAGCAGCACAACTGTCATTCTGCCATATTCAGCCGCTCCGATACAGGTTCACACATGCAAATTACCGATGGTCCCATTGTTATTGAATCACTAACAGGAACAGCCCATCATCAATTGTCTACTTTCGGCCACCATTGCAGAACTTATTCACGACGAAACAACAATATGGATCACGAATGGTTCAGCAGTTCCCACCACTATCCCCGCCGGAAAGAAAATTGGGCAATTCCAAAGGATCAAGGACGAAACTGTTACAACTGTTAGTACAAACACAGAATCGTTACTACAGCCCACACAAAAGGAGGAAATAAGAATAGGCGTAACCGAACTCAAAAGTATGATCGACACACGAGTGCCTAGCAGCGAAGCGGGATGCACTCTCGCCCTCCTCCATCGATACCATGCCGTCTTCGAACCACCAAGTCCCGCAATGGACCCCCCATGACCGCACAAAGCATATCATCAACACAGGAACGCATCCGCCGATAAAACAAAAACCATACAGAGTATCATTTAAGGAGAGGGAAGTCATTCAAGAAGAAGTTACAAAGATGCTGAAACAAGGTGTCATTCAACCGTCGAACAGTCCCTGGTCTTCACGCATAGTACTAATTAGAAAGAAGGATAGCACCTGGAGATTTAGTGTCGATTTCCGCCGACTTAACGCAATCACGAAGAAGGACATATACCCTCTGCCGCGCCTGGACGATTTCTTAGATTCCGTTCGAAATGCCAATTACTTTTTTATCGTCGACCTCCGCACCGGCTATTGGCAAATCCAAGTAGACGAGAAAGATAGGGAGAAGACCACATTCGTGACACCAGACAGTCTATAAGTCATGCCCTTCAAACTCGGCAACGCCCCCGCTACCTTCGAACGCCTGATCGATGATACATTGAAAGGATTAAAATGGACAATTTGCCTGTGTTATCTCGATGACATTGTTATTTATTTAAGAGACTTTGAGGAACATCAGCAAGGCTCGAGAGGGTACTCGGATGCCTCAACGCCGCCAACCTTCGTCTTAACCCAAAAAAAATGCACATTCGCCGCACGATCCATCACAATCCTGGGCCACATTATTGACCGAAATGGCATTCGTCCAGACCCCGCCAACACACAAGCAATTGCCGCCTTCCCGCCGCCCGCAAACCCTAAACAAGTACGCAGCTTTTACGGCTTATGCTCATATTATCGACGATTTATCAAGAACTTTGCAACGGTAGCTCGTCCTTTATCACTACTAATGCAGAAATCAACACCATTCACATGGGGAGAAAATCAGCAAACGGCCTTTGAACAGCTAAAACACGCCCTAACAATGCAGCCAATCTTAGCCCGTCGCAGCTGATTTGGGAACCGCAAAAACATACGCACGCGTCCGACAAAGCTACTTCTGGACCGCACAACTTAAATCCGTACGGCGGTTTGTAGCCCGATGTCTGTAGTGTCAACGCTGGAAGACACCGAATCTACACCGGGAGTCCTCCAGCCGCTTCAGGTAGCCGAGTACCCCTTCTACCGAGTGGGCATCGATCTCCTGGGACGTTTTCCTATTTCAAATTCCGGGAACAAATGGGTGATCGTTGTAATTGATCATTTCACAAAATATGCAATAACCCGTGCATTGCCCAATGCAACAGCGACGGAAATAGCAAAATTTTTTACGGAAGAAGTCCTGGTGAAACATGGCTCACCCCATTTCCTGTTGTCCGACCGGGGAACACAATTTTTATCAGCCACCGTTGAAGAAACCCTCAAACTCTGCAGAACGATTCATCACAAGTCATCACCATACCATCCTCAGACGAACGGATTGACAGAGAGGCTTAATAGGACGATAGCTGACATGATGTCAATGTATTTTGACATCGAACATGCCAACTGAGACGTCATTTTGCCCTTCATCACCTTCGCATACAACACCGCCCGCAAGGAAAGTACAGGCTATACCCCATTCTATCTCGTTCACGGCCGGAACCCCCACACAACATTGGACGCGCTGTTAAGCCCCGTAATTGAACCACAACAGGATTACCCGGGTTTCCTCAAATCAATTCTGCACGAATTAACATGACGCAGGCCCAACAGACGAACCGCCGTACCTATGACGCCACACACCGCCCAACATTGTACAACGACGGCGATCTCATTGGCTTCATAAGCCTAACAGGAAAGTAGGTCTATTAGAAAAACTATTGTGCTCATGGTTCGGCCCGTTTCAAATCATTCGACGCACATCCCCGGTGTCATATGAAATATCCCCAACTGACAATTATCCCAGCCGATGTCCGCCCCAAGTAGTCCACATTGCTCGACTAAAACCATACATCACACAAAATGACAGATCTGCCGAGTACCCAACAATCAGGAACGGACAATTTTCCTGCTCAAACCAAAGAACGCACATGTGACGAACAACAAGCCAATATGGAGCTAAAGAACCACCATGAAGAAGGGATGCTTCTACGATCAGGACGAATCATCAGACCTTCTACAACCTGAAAGTATTAATTCACTTACTCGTTATGACGATTCCACATCCGCAAAACCCAATATCCCGGGCAGGACATACGCACTATTCTTCCAATGGCGGCCATGACAACTCTCTGAACCGGAAGTCGAAACATATACGTACTCCCGACATGCACCGCATGTCATATTCATTTACTCATGTATTTTTTTTATAATTTTCGGGGCGAAAATTCTGTTGGGGGGAGTAATTGTAATGATTTATTTTTATATTCATTTATTTATTATTTACATTTTTAACTAAATTCTATTCTCTTATTTTTTTTCCCTTAAAATAACCATTAGTTTTATGATAGCTCAGGTTAACGACCTTGACCACACCCCTTCACCTTTTAACCCTTTACCTCTTTTCTTAACTCTTTCCTTTGTTTTTCAAACCTACCAATGGCAGATGATTTCTTTGTTCATTTTTGTATGTAAACCCCTGTTTTCAAATAAAGTGATATAGAACCTCCAAGCACTCCATCCGACTGTGTTGCCGCCCTTTCGTACTCACAACGACAATATTACAATATATATATATATATATATATTTATATATATATATATATACGTATATATATTAGTTTAACTTTTAAACAGTATGGGGGGGAGGGAATTTTTCACAAAATAGGAGCCGCCTTTGTAGTAGTAATTCTTAAACGCAGGTCTATCTGGAATGGAAAAAAGGAAAGTGAGTTTTCTGTTACGCTTTCTAACATACTTATAGCCTATCAATGCCCAATTTATTTATTTTTTCATATAATACTGGTCTTTAAAAGCGAACAACTGATTTTAGGCTCATTAATAGCGTAAAGTTTTATAACATTGTAATAGTCAAACAAACAAACAAAAAGTATGATTCAGTTCAAGATTACGCTGTAGTTTACTATTGCGACAACAGATTGTTAACAAGGATTTAAAAAAGAACATCTTTAACTGATTAACTGTATTATTTTGTTTTATTCTTTATAGCCATACATTTGGATATTTCGCAAATGAATGATCCTCAGCTTGATTCAGCATTGAGAAAACAGCAAACTAATTTTTTTTAATAAAATTGGGTTAATAAGCCCAATGCAGCCAAAGCTATTCTGCTGTGCGGATGATTTTTTTTATATTTTGTTTTGCCGTAAAACTAGCAGACTACCTTTCTATCATTCAGCCGCGCAATTCCTGATATTTGAGCTCGAGTGCAGACTTCGGTGGTAACGGGAGAATCTATACACTGACATAGCGCACTGTAATTTTCCAATTGTTCCGTCGTTGCAAATTGATGTTTATGAATGCGGCAGATCGCGATCTTTATCGGGAGGTGCCCGAGTAAAACTATACGTAGAAATATTAGTCATTCGCATCGAAGATAAACGGTTGAGCGAAAAAGGACGCGTGAATCATTAACAGCTGAGAATGATGTAATTACAGCAACGAAGGAACCAATCCAACACAGCATGAAGTGGATTGCTACATTGGTCCTTTTATCACTACAGTACAGCTTCCACCTGAAATGCGGACGAGTCTCCATTTAATAGGATATCAGAATATGTTATGTCGAGCGTGTGTGGGCAACCTTGTATTACAATTACCGTTCTGTTTCAAAATTCTGATACTCTGTACCATTTGATGAGCCTCATCTGTTACTGAAAATTCTTTAATTCCGAATTTAATATGGAGATTCGTAATAAGGGAAGGTGAGATGAAGCTTTACTAATTGACAGGATGAAATGAAATCGAGCCATTGACATTCGTGTATGATAAAAACAGCCTAATGTCTTTGTCCCGCTACTAGGCCTTTCAGTTGGGAAGACTGATAAAGATGAGGTACAGAGAAGCATGAATAGAAAAATAATAAACTTAGTTATGGCGAAAGCAGTCTTCTTAAGATACTTTTGTTGGAAAAAAAAACCTTGTCTGCCTTTCTGTATTGTTTTCTCATGTTAGGAAAGAAATCCTGTTTATTTTGTTTAGATAAATTGAAGCTTTTCTACAGGTTTGATTTGAAATCTCTCAATTGCCTTGAAAATTTCATGATAACTATTAGCCTCATGAAAAGGAAGGATTTCATGGAATGACGTCTACCAAAATAGTTTTCGTTTAAGTAAATGGTGCACTTTTCATAATTTTTTAACCCCCAGAATTCTGAATATCTGTAAATAGGTATTCTGAATATCTATATTTTTAGTTTATTTTCAGAAAAGATATTCCGATTGTGCCTCCTTACTGCCATTTGATTATCCTGCCTATCCCGTATTTCGTATAATGTGATTTAAATTTGAGACCTTTATTAAACATTTCTAACAATAAACTAACGTATTCTTTCTTTCTGACGCCTTGATAATTTATTTTTAATAATTCTATATCACCGTTAATTTTATACATCATTATTATTTGCTTTTTTTTTTCTTATTCCATCGTCACATCATTCTATTTTTTAGCTATCTTATAAAATATACAGTTTGAATAATCTTTCGCTATCGTTGGATAGTTAATATTGATTTATACAAATATAATGCTTTTATTATATAATTAACTTTTATTAAATCACTAGGAAAGAATGCAGTATCCCGTTATCAAGTAAGGTGACCAACTTTTTTACAATGAAAAGGAGAACAAATAAATAGAAGGGAAAAAATTATATTTTATAATATTCATAGCAACAATCATACATTATAATATGATACATGCATAATAAAAACATTTGTAATATTTTTTATTGTAATTATGCTTACATGCCTATTAATTACACTGGATGGCATCAGCGCCCGCTCTAGGGGCGGGCAACCCGGACATTTGTCCGGGGCGCCAAAATTTGGGGGCGGCATTTTGGCTGTAAGTGTGATAAAAATCATATTCAGGCCCAAAAATCATGGCTAGAAATGAACCAAAGGTTAAGTGTTGTAAAATTATAGATGCGGCTGCTGAAAGAATTATTAATGCCGAAACAAACTATTGGAACGAGGTGCTTCTAAGAATCGTAGTAATTACTAAAATGCTTGGTAAAAGTTTATCTGGTTTTTCAAGATACAAGCGACAAGTTGTTTGAGTATAATAATGGTAATTTCTTAAAAATAGTTGAGTTGCTATTTGAATTTGATCCCGTTATGGAAGAGCACATCCGTAGAGTGCTCAAAAAGAAGAAACTAAAGCAAGCATTTCAACATTTTGTTTCAAAGTATTACATTGGATTCATTAATAAACAACAATTTAACAGATGTTTAAGCTTAATTAAGGCTCTTTATAGAATTCAATTTTTTTCATTTGAATGTAAATTTTGTAGGCAGACTTCCGGTTTGTTTATGGGACTGTCAGCCTCTATGATCATTGCAGAGCTAGTTATGGGGTTTATAGAAGATAATTCTTTCCTTATTTTTGATGAGTTGCAGCTTTCAATCCCTTTTTATGGTAGATATATTGATGATCTTATTATGTATTCTGACTCGACTATTCAAGAGGGAATTCTTGATATTATTAATGGAATCCATCCTTACATTAAATTCTCAATTGAAAAAGAAGTTGATTGTAGACTACCGTTCCTCGATGTATTGATTACAAGAAAAGATAAGATCATATACTCGTCAGTGTATCGAAATCCAACTAAGCAAGATATTACATTGAACTTCTATTCTCAAAATCCCGTTTCGTTTAAGATTAACTGCATCACTATGGCTGTGTTCAGAGCGTTTAGGCTTTCTAACACTATTGAAGCCTTCAATGTTGAAATTGAAAATATCAAAAAAAATTTTGTAGCCAATGATTACCCAGAAATGTTTATAGATAAGCACATAAGAAAAGCGTTTTATAAATACAGTGAAACCTGCTAAGTTGACCACCCAGTGGTTACACGTTTTCGTGGTCAACTTAGACAGGTGGTCAACTTACCAAGGGTACAATACTTACTTTTTGATTTTCATATTTATTATCTACGTACTACTACTATACATATGCATAGTATAGTATTACAAAATGATACAAAATAGGAATAATATTGCTTAATAGGGTTAAACATTAATTATACATACGTATTAATTATTGGATATTGTCATAGTTACTATAGTATGTACTACAGTAGTAAGTTGAACAGAAACAAGTTAATTTAATTATGAAACTCAATTTATTATTACAGTAATACATTTTGCATAGGTATAATAAACTTAGTGTACGTATTAAGGGTTTTGTACTTCACACATACTATACTGGAAAGTATAGTACTTAACACACACTATACTAAAATTCTGGATGTGGTCAACTTACAAAGGTTTTGAGCTTTGCTTTGGGACAAATTCTACCTAATTACCTGGTCAACATACAAGTTAGACAGGTGGTCAACTTATAAAGGGTTCACTCAATGTTAAAGTAATTAAGTCATTCCGTTCCTGGTCAATTAGGTCAACTTAGACAGGTGGTCAACTTATAAGGGTGGTCAACTTGACAGGTTTCACTGTACTATCATAATGATAACATTACTTCTAATGTACAAACTACATATATATCTATCCCATACCATCAGCAATTGTTTAATAGTTTAAGAAATTTACTTCAACCTTTTAATTTCACGTTAACATCCCCATCCTCGAATACTCTTTTGCGCTTTTTATCATGTAAACTGAAGCAATCTTCTGATCCCTCTGAATGGAAAGGAGTAGTTTATGCTCTGAAATGTACTCAAAGAGACTGTTTTTATATTGGAGAAACTCGTCAGAAGTTAAAAAAGCGTATTAATCAACATATCACTGCTTACAGAACTAGGGATAAGAATTACAATACGTATACTCTTTTCCATTTCACAGAATCATCAGATTGATTTCGGTAATCCTTCAGTGATCTTTATTGAACAAGAAGAAAATGTGTTGAAACAATATTGATCATCACTTCCAAAGGATGTTATAATGAGACTTTATCTGTTCAAACTATTGCTAAATATGGTTTTCGTAAAATATGAGTTTTTTTTTTCCCTTCTGTTTTGTTTTGTTTTGTTTTATTTACAGTTTTATTTGAAGCAGACGATGGTTAGCGATTGATGACGTCAACTCACCTGGCTGACTGTTCTGAAGAATATATGGCAGTAACTGTTACGTCATATTGGTGTTTCATTTGATTGGCTTCGCTTTCTAAATTATTCTATTGGTTAATTATTTCTTTTGTTTCGAGCTTTTGACTGTATTTAAGTACTTGTTTTTGTATTTTGTATTTAGTTGAGGAAGTATTTGTATGTAGCGAAACCGGTCCTATTTTTAATTGTAAATATATATGTTTTTTATCCAGTTAGTTTAGTATTTCATTTCTTCGTTTTTATTTACTTAAATATTTCTAAATATATGCTTTGAATATATATTAAAATTTTATTTAATATTTAATATTTATATATATTAAATAAAGGTACAATAAAAACCAAATCATTTTACTTAAATTTTAATAAAAACATATTTATTTATATATATATATATTCTTAAGGGGCGGCAATTTGTCTTTTTGTCAGGGGCGACGTAACCGCTAGAGCAGGCCCTGATGGCATGAAAATTGTCGCTGACGTCATTCCTGTTGATTCTTAAGTAAAATGACCTCCTGAATCCGAATATAACCTCCGTTTTCCCCCATCACCCACCGTTTTCGGGCGACGCCCTCCACCCCGCCATTTTTATCACTTTTCGATAATTTGGAGGGATTTACATGTCTTCTGAGGGGCTAGAGAGGTGAAAAGTTCTAAAACATAACATTTGTAGCAATGAGGTAGATTGGAGGGGGGGTTGCCCCTTTACATTATAAAAAAGTCAAAAATGATCGATTCTTCCAGTTTTTTCGCCAATTTTTCACTTTCTACGTATTTCAGCTTCCAGCCCCCCTCAACATCCCCCAAATAATAAAAATATATATTAAGAATATATAGCAACAATAATAAAAATTTCTAGCAATAATAATAAAAATATATAGCAGCAGTTCGGAAGAGTCACTGTAGCACGCTTGTGGTCTCAATACCTTATGCGCAGAAATAAAAAGTAAAATAATAAATGTAAAAAGTAAAGTAACAAATGTAAAGAATAATAAATAAACAAGTATCTTTATTTGGTGCTTGCTTTCCTTTTGTACCCTGAGATAGAAGTTTCTCGTACCAAAAACCAGCAGTACTTTGCCAACATGCTCGCATTCCAATTCCCTGAAAATCTCCTCTCGAACTTATTGATGACTTGATGGAACCGTTCCCCATGTTCATCCGAAACTTCTCCTAAATTTTCAGGGAAGAAGTCCAGGTGTGAGTGAAGGAAATGTACTTTCAGAGACATGTTACACTCCATGGCCTTGAACACTGACAGCAATTCCTCGACATGAGCGACGTAATCATCACTTTTGTTGTTACCCAAAAAGTTCTTTTATTTATTATTATTATTTATTATTTTACTTTTTATTTTTGCGCGTGAGGTATTGAGACCCCGAGTGTGCTACAGTGACTCTTCCGAACTGTTGCTATATATTTTTATTATTGTTGTTGTATATTATTGCTAGAAATTTTTATTATTGTTGCTATATATTATTAATAGAAATTTTTATTATTGTTGCTAAATATTGTTAATATATATTTTTATTATTTGGGGGAGGATGAGGCGGGCTGGAAGCTGAAATATGTACAAAATAATTGAAAAATTGACGGAAAAAAAAAACATAAAAGAAACGATCATTTTTAATGACTTTTTTACAATTTAAGGGGGCAACTCCCCCCCCCCCCACTCCAATCTACCTGATGCTGCAAATGTTATGTTTTAGAACTTTTCACCTCTCTAGCCCCTCAAAAGACATGTAAAGGCTTAAATAATCCTTTTAATCCCTCCAAATTATCGAAAAGTGATAAAAACCCGAAAACGGTGGGTGATGGGGGAAAACGGAGGTTATATTCGGATTCAGGAGGTCATTTTACATAAGAATCAACAGGAGTGGTGTCAGCGATCGAAAAAAAATGTTTGCCGTCCAGTGTTATTATTTAAATGAATATTTTTCCATTGAATGAATATTTTTTGTCAACGTATCATCTTCTAACAATATACTGGAAATATGTTAACAAGAAATATCCTTCCTATTGAATTTTACAGCAAGTGCTGCAGCTGGAGTATCAACATTCAATCTCGATTTCTCACTTGTCCAAAAATCCTTAGCAATTGAAAAATTGCTGCATTCAACTGCTGCATTAGTTCCAGGGTAGCACAAATTGAACAAGAATAAATAAATTTTCACATGAATATGTTCATTTTTGAAATGGCTGAATATTTCCACCCATCTTTTATCACTTTCAACATAGTTGAATTAATAAGAGCAATAAATTTACAGATTAATCATCAAATATCGAAAACGAGGACATGTAAGAGAACACTTTTCGAGGGAGGATATAACTTACAAAAGGAGGACGATTGGTCACCTTATAGTAAAAGAAAAGTAAAGTATTCAAAGGTATTCAAAACGGAATCAAGTTCAATTAAAATATAGACCTAGGCTCAGATATGAAAACATCACATTGATTAGTCCTGTGGAGCTATTAGATTTGAATAAGCATTTGAATAGTTGTCAGTATTTTCAATCGCTATTGGTCAGATTTCCATTTGTAATTCAGGAAATTGAAAGACTTGCAATAAGTGAAAAAAACGAAAAAGAAATGTGTAATTATTATGTGAATAATATTAAAGAATTGTGTATCATCCTCAGAAAGTTTGGAATGATTAATAACATCTTCATTAAAATCACAAAGGAAATAATGTAAATACAATTTGGAAAGAATCGGAATTTTTTTTTAAGTAATAAATTTTTAAAATATAATTTTTTAAACAATTCACTGACTGCATCCATATCATTTATCCTTCCTTGTTATATATTAGTGGAGAGCCGTGCCGGCATGGCTGAGCGGTCCAGACTGCGGTCTGCCGTTGCGGCCAGTGTGCTGGTACCCGGGTTCGAATCCTGGTTGTGGCATGGATGTTTCTTTCTTCTTCTGTTTCTCCTTCTGTCCGTTCCTGCGGGTGCCACTTGATGCTGCCTCCTATGGCATACCCTGGGCATCGCTTCGTCGATTAAAGGAATCATATCTCGCCCCTTGTTGTTGTCCTAAAGAAAGATGATTCATCTACGAGCCCGGGCATTTGAAAAAAAAAATTATATATATATATATATATATATATATATATATATATATATATATATCCTTATATATTATTTCTCAAAGGTGTTTCTGTGTCGGAACGTCATAACTTCCTTAATATTTCATCAAACTCAATGATTGAGACATCATTTTGAAAATTTCGATCTCCGCTAATGACAAAAAATAAACAAATTGTTTAAAATTAATATTTTCGTTTAAAAACTTTATTTTAAAAACCTTTTTATAAAAATGTAGACACGCTTTCACAGAAGCGACTTGATCTTTCGAAAGTGAAACAGCATTTCAAATAATTCTATAGCGTCGTAGACTTCAAATATACCCTTTTTTGAATAAAAATGTACTTCATCATTTATTTAATAAGAACAGATTAAAAAACAAACAAAGATTTATATTTTAATAAAAATAAACGATTATTACAATAAAAAACTTAAAAATTTGTCAACTTCTCATATATTATTTTCCAAAAGTTTTTTTTTTTTTTTTCATTTCCCTTAATACTTCATCAAAATCAATGATTGAGATATCGTTTTGAAGATTAAATAAATTATTTAAAATTAATGTTTTCCGTTAAAAAATTATCTTTTTATAAAAATGTAGAAGGCGCCATCTATTCACAATCTGTTCATTTATTTATTTGCACATTGCCATTCGGTGACTGATCAAGCTACCATGCGAATTATTCGTACGGGTCAACCTTTTTATACAAATGGAGAGACGCCATCTATTGACAGTGTGTTTAACTAACATGCACGACAGCTTTGAATTTATTTCTCAAAGTTGGTTTTTTTTGTTGCGAATTATTCGCACGGGTCAACTAGTATATATATATTAGTGGAGAGAAAGTAACCATGCAAATAGTATAGCAATACAAAATATTTTTTATCTACTCTTTCTTTCTGAAAGATAATGAGAGAAAAATGTACGTAGTTAGCCTACATAGTTATCATTGGAGTAAAGTGAAGCTCCACTTATGCTGCCAATGGAAATGTAAACTTTAGAATGTCTTATCAAAATTATCCAACCAGTTGCCTTACATGGCTTTGCACATAAGTCATATCGGTGATGGTTTTGGGAAAAGCAATTTCAGTACTTCAATGTTTGTTGTTAAATTCAAATTTACCCGTTTTATTAGTTATTGTTTTATTTTCATTTTTTATAAAAGTATTTTTAAAGCAAAATATTGTTTCCGAATTTCCATTTTCATCTTTGTTAGCAGTCCTACTTCTTAATCCATTCACTAAAAATTTGCTTGTAGTGATTTAGATCAATGTTTGTCAGCATATATTACATACATTTAACATTTACTTTTCAAAGAAATTCTCCAAGGAAATTCAGAAATCTCTGAAAGCTTACTGTTATTTATAATAATTAACTAACATAACTTTAATTTGCAGTTGTGATTGCTGTTTTGTGTAGTCAACAAAATAACCTTATAAGATTTAATTGCCAAAAAGGCTTAGTATTTATTTATAACAGCTGGGATGGGTCTAATTAAAGTGGAAGTTGATGTACGATAGTAAACATTCATCTATGGAAATCTTACATTGCAAAAGGAAAACTTTGAGATAGTTAATTTTTAATTTTTCCTATGAAATTTAATAATTGGAATGTGATTTTTAATCCAAACCATTATTGATCACCTAGTATTTCTCCTTGAAAAAAATAATTTAAATGAAAACACTTTACAATTTTAAAAGTTTTAAACAAAGCTGTTTGAAAATAAGTAGAGAACACATTGTAATTCACTTTAAACTGAACTTTACTACATTTATGATTAGTCTGTTCACTACATACATAGGTTAATGTGTTTTCTTAATTACAGTTTTCTGAAATCATTGTTACATGGACTTCAGCACTCTTCAATTTTTTTTTTTAATATTTGAACAACCAAATTATATTGTAATAATTTTAAATTTGAATGTCTAAAATGCTGTTGGATTCAAAAGCGACATTTCTCCTTTATTTCTGACGTCATATTATTTTGCCAAATACAAATTTACGAACTTTATTAACATTTAACTAATAACTATTTCACCATTTTATTTAATCCAATAGAATGCAGTTGAAGTTCAACGTAAGCAGCTGATGGAAAATATGGCTCATCTGTGGCTTCAGGTAGATATATAT
>JAFIDM010076412.1:0-14883 GCA_023159025.1 Thereuonema tuberculata | reverse complement strand
TAATAAAATCTTTGAATTTCAGAAAAAATAGGAGCCTCTCATTGAACCTCAACAATGAAAGAAGGCTTAAAAGTAATCTTGATTGACAAACAAGTGAAAGATTCACCCCTGGAACAAACCATAAAACATGGTCACAACTCAGTTTCGGTTTGGGATTGCTTTTAATATCCGTCTTGTATGAACTGATGATCTACTGATATTAAATGCATCTTTTTAGTCGTTTGAACAGGAGAACGATCTTCAGCGCAAGTGTATGTTTTTTAAAACTTGAGACATAAATGTTTGTTACGCCTCGACCGTCCAAAATCCCGATCTCAGTTTCAATGCGTACTAAAGATATAAACATGAGATGTAAGATGTTTAAATGCACAAAAAATTAAAAGGCAAATAAAAATTCTGATTCTTCAAGACTATAAACACTGTCTAGAGAATTATTAGCAGATTTATACTTTAATTTCTTTGTATTGTTCATTTTCAATCAAAAGATATTTTCTTAACCTTTGTAAAAGGGATTTTTTTTTCTTTGATAATCACTTTAATGTTTTTTTAGTCAGATAGGACAGAAACCCAGATTTTAAAGTTTATTTTTTTGTAACTTCTTGTTTGTCTCCTTGTAAATCCACTCTAAATACAAAGTCTTTTACAATGAGGAGATGAACACGAGATGTCGAAAGTGTTTTGTAATTATCTATAAATTTTAATAATGTCTTTTCTTAAAAAAAAACAAAAAAAAACTTGAAATTAGGCTACAGTAAAACCTCGTTAAGTCGTCACTCAAGGGACCAAACATTTTTGACGACTTCGGCGGAGTGGGCATTTTTTGAAAAAAACAAACAAAAAAACACTAAAATACAGTATTTTTATGAATTGCTGTAGGATTCTGTGAGAAAACCAAGATTTTCAGAAATCAATACATGCAAATGAATGAGTGGAAAATAAAAAAAAAAAAAAAACTTTTTATAGTTATCACATTTTAATTGTTTTAAAAGGAAGGCAATATCTGTCTTTGAAACGTTCCAGCCAACCATTGCTGCCACCGAAATCTTCAATGTTCAACTCCTTAGCAATTTCCATGGCTTTTTCTTTGAGAATCACGGCAGAAATCGGCACATTTTGCGATCTGGCATGTTTTAGCCATCGAACTAAAATCTTCTTGATCTCATCAAATTTCGATTTCCTTATTCTCTTTCTTTTGTGTTTGCAGTCAGCTTCTTCAATTACTTGTTTCGATGATAGAATATCGTTTAATATAGTCCTGGGAATATGATGTTCTTTGGCAAAAGCTGTTTTCGAAACATTTGATTACTGAAAAAGTGCAATTAAGTCTTTTTTTTCTTTAAAAGATAACGAGATAAGTTTTCCTTTCCCTTGCATGTTACAAACGTAATCGAACCACGAAATTGCAAAGAAAAAAATAGCCCTTACAGCGGGGCTTACTCGCTATGAAATGAAGTCACTCATTTCGTAGTGACTCAGGAGCGATCAAGAAAAACATCTATTCAAAAAAGTGTGCTTTGAATGATTAGCAGCGAGATTCCAAGAACCCAAATCCTCCGAAGGGGTAGGAAAGGAATGAAGTGACAGGCATGGTCGAAAATTCCCCGTAAAAGCTTGGCTTTCTTAAAGTGAAAGGGCGGGGCTGAAAAGACAGCACGATGGCATGCAAAATGGAGAAGAAAGATGCTTTTGGCCATTTTGAGGGTGACGAGTTATCCGGGGTAGAATTAAATTTGATGACGGGTAAAGGAGGGTTATTTTACATTATTGTGTATGAGACCTTATCGGGACCAAAGAAAAACGACGACTTAAACGGAGTGATGACTTAACGAGGTTTTACTGTATTTTTAAAACTCCCTCACACTACATTCTACACGAAGTTAATTTCTTAATAAGTCGCCATTAAATCATTTGTGTGTTTAACACGAGACTTAAATGTTAATTAATCCGCCTTCGATTATCGTTTTTTACAGATGGATGCCACTTTTACTGTAGTTGACTAAATTTCTGATTTTTTTTTTTTTTTTTTTTTTTTTTTTTATTAGTTACAGAGCTGACATTTGTACAAGATCGAAACGTATAATTATATTTTACCTGTGGTAAATTTATTTTTTTATTTATTTATTAACCATCTCTTGCAACTATAAGTGATTAAACTTAACAGCTATGAAGAAGAAAGTTAATTATGGAACTAAGGAGTAGCTTAGAAGTATAAAATTAACATACATTCTAGATTTAATAATAACTTAAAAGTTAAGAGTAATCTTAAAACATTAAAATCAATAATTTCGGGTGCATCCTTATTTTTTTTTTTTTTGGTAAATAATTTGAAGAGATTTCGTTGTTTCTCTGATATTTCGTCTTTCAAAAGATATTTTTTTTCTTTTGCATTACTTGATGACGTCATAGACCTTAATTGTGGATAGAATTCTTTGATTCTATATTTATCTCTTTTTATTCTCTTTGTTCGTTGTTTTCTTGTCGGTCCTTCATTGATCTAATGATGGATCCTTTTGTACTTGGCCAATTCTTTTCAAACGTGTCGCTGCGTCACTGGAGAGAGGCGGGGGTATCCGATTGTCGTTTCCTGGCAACAGCGAGTCGAGCCCCGGCCTTACCCTGCTTCACGAGGACACTCCATCTTCTATTGGCAATAGGTGGAGATGCGGTTAGCCGCTTTCAGAACAGGGTGGCCGCGATAGCAAACCTGCTTGTGGAGCCCAGGCGTGGCGCTGCAGAGAGCGAGGGACTTCTCCCGTGCGCGAGAGGGGAGAGGCAGGGGAACCCGGACACTGGCTTCGACCGCTGCCAAGGCGCCACTCGCCATGTCGTCGCTCGAATACATCGGACCAGAGAAGCCGGCGGAGAAGAGCAGGTAAGGCCTGGGGGCGAAAGCGTGGGGGCGGCGGCGCACGTGAGAGATGCAGAGCATCCTGAATCCATTCGAACGCGGCGTTCTCCAGCGCGACCTTCCACCCAAATCCCACTAGTCCTCTCGACCTCTTTAAAATCAAATGCAACACCCCTTTCGCTAATTCTGCAGAAGGTCTTTAATCAAGTTACTCAAATGCAAACTTCCCTGCGATGACCTGTAGAGGCTGACATCCTTTCCCAATCTTAAACAGAACTACCAATATATCCTGAATTTTATTTCTGTAGCGTTTGTTAATAACATATTTTCTATAAACGAATCCATTGCACTGATATTTCGCAGCTATACACATTCACCCGTCATTCGTGTGGAAAGGGTTACGTAGGATTTCTGTTGCAGCTCTCGAACATTCAGCGTTTCACAAATAACTCTTCCTTCAATTTGTACATCTTTTATGCAAACAGAATTTCAATTTTCGAAATCCAAAGCTCGTGTATTTCCATTGCTTTGCTCTTGGTCAACAAAAGCAGTTGTTGATTCTTAGGGTTAGTTTAAATCAATATTACCATCAGATGTATTGTCGGCCCCACTGCTGATGCCTCGGCGAGAAAGGGTTAATGCCGAGACAATACAGAACAACAAGCTAATTGGCAAGGAAGTCATGACCCTCAGTCTCATTCTTAATAGAGGAAAAAACATACTTACACATAGAAATATAAAAGAAATACAAAATGTATGAAATACGAATATTAATTATTCTAGTTTTAGTGAAAACGAACAATAATTAAACCAATACAGAAGAACTGTAAAAAAAAAACAATTGCTCAATTTTTTCCTGGATTCTTGATTGTTATTAAATTCCTCTTTTATTAATAAGGATCTCTTGATGGAATTGATGAGTGAATATTAGGAAAGATCTTCGTTTATTGATAGGCTTAACCCTCCATCGAAATCCTCAAATTTGCAGCTAAAGAATGAAGTAAATTAAGTAGAAAAATAATGAAAATCACGGAAACTAGAGAATCCATTCAGAATTGAAGACAAAAATATACTCATGAAGTTGATTCTATTTTGTTGAAAGCTACAGATGTTTTCGTATCTCACGAAACTAGATTGTTTGTTAATTTCAGGTCTTTTATAGACAGATATAGATTCAACCTTAATTCTAACAAATAAACACTAAAAATAATGAATCTTCCTGAGACAAAAACAATAAAACAAATCTTTCCAATAATATCAAGTCGCTGTGTGTTGATACATAAAGTTTTTCAATGTACGGATGTTTTTGATAGAAGAGAAATTACTTTCAGTAATTTAAGGGAAAAATATTTAAGAATAATTTAAAGTGTTTTTGGTAAAATTATCTTTGTTTATATATTCATGTTGTTTTTGAACATTTAAAACTAGTTTTTACTTGTTGACCAGAAGCATATTTCCTTTTTAATTTGATATCTTGATTAATATTGAGTAATTAATGTACACCTAAACGATGATTTTGAAATTAAACCTTGCCTAATGTTGCTTAAGAATAATTTCAGTGATTCCTTTTCTGTAATTTTATGTTTGTTTTTAACTTTGTTATTGTAGGAATTGTAAGGAGGTGTTATTAGTATCTCTGTACAGAAACGCTTTTACTGAGACCTTTCCTGAATCCCAGTTTAGCGTTGCTTTGTTTATTTTCTTTAATAACCTTTACCATCTCGTTTACAATTTAATTGCTGAACCCAAAGATGTCATTATACATTATTTATTTCCTTATGTGTTTAAATGCTGCTTAGGGTAATTTTAATAATAACGAAAGCATTTCAAGGAAGGCTTATCAAAATTTAATTTTTTTTTATGGTGAATTTTGGAATTTCTTTCTGAGATTGAAACATGTATTTTATTTTATTTGCCTTTTTGTTGAACAAAATTTGAAATGTCAAAGATAGTAACTCTTTTTTTAAAATTTATTTTATAATTAATGAAAAAAATATCCTTGATTCCCTACAGTGTTGAGTAATTTTTTGGATTACCCAGTGTGATAACAAAATGGCAGAGAAACTGACATGACATTGGCAGGAATATGAACTTCATAAACGAATTCAGAAGCTTGAATTAAAAACTTGAATTTTCCAAATGTAATTTCAACACAGGAGTAATATTTAGTTGAAGGAGAAAAGAATATTTAGTTGAAGGATTGCTTTCCCATTATAACTTTTATATTTGTATATATATTTTTTTTTGTGATTTTGCATATTATAAATATGTAAGTATATTCTTGCCATTTATTTAGCATCTATTTGAAAGATATAAAATGCAAAAATTTTGCACTTTTTAGGAAAGCATAAATTTTTAAGGGTTTTTCTCTTTAACAGGCATTCACAGCAATAACCCTATCCATAGATAATTATTATAAAACTGTAATTGAACTTGTATCTAATGAACGAATTCATTATTATATCTCATTTTGATCCCATCTGGGCCAAAACTTTCGTCAAAATGAATAGATGACAAAAAGAGAAGTAGAAAGAAAATAGTAACAATTAAGTTTGCAAAATATTAATCAAGAAATTCCTCATGAAGTCTTATTCCGAATACGTTGCGTTTTTTATTTCTTAGTTTTTTTGTGATGCTAACTTTTTTGATATACAAAGAAATTGTTTCTTTATTTATTAATTATCTCCGAAATCTATTAATTTATTTTGATTTTTTTCGACTAAGTTGAAATTTGATGGAATCTAGTTCAGGATTTTATTGAAATCGAAGCACGCGAGAATATAAAATGGATTACAATACAGTGAAACTTGGATAATTCGAACTTGTTTAATTCGAAATTCTGGATAATTCGAATTTTTCGTACGATTGTCCTTAAAAATATTACGGTAAAAATTGTTCCTGAGACTTTTCTCAGCTAAGATACATTATTTATTTTAACGGATTTTCTAAGGAAAACAAAAGCGAGGGTTGGAATGTATTTTTGTATCAATTGATAGGTTGGAATCATATGCTATGACTCAAAGATTGCATTCAATGAAACAATTAAAGATATCTGCCTTTTTTTTTTTGAAAGTGATGAATAATTAAGCTAGTAAAAAATGTTTGATTTAATGAAAAAAAATGTAGCGGTATTCTTAGATAAATGTGTTAAATCTTTGATCGTGGAGTTAATCTTTTTTATTTATCTCTTCTGTTTGAGAGAATATATGTAATTCGAATTTTTGGATATTATTATCTTTTGGAAATTATTGATGTTTTGTGAGATTCGAGTCGGAAAGTTACGTATTACGAGGAAAAAACATTGACAGAATAGAAAAATCAGTCCAAAAAAAGATTATTGGTAATAGTAATATAACTCATTGACGAATCCTCAAAGGAAGTACCATTGAACTTCCCCAAAACATGAATGGATACTCCCTTAGAGAAATGAATTTGGTGAATTTTGATTGGTTAAAAATAACTAATATTTTAGATAAAAAGATATGTTTTTAAAAACGATATTACGTTGAGAATGGTTATTACGTTGAGAATTCCGAAATATCCCGGAGATATGTGATGTAATTTTAGAATTTTGATTGTGTGTTTTTTAAAACTTTTAAAAGACGAATTTTTGGATAATTCGAACTTTTTCTCTGGTCCCTTCAACTTCGAATTATCCAAGTTTGACTGTACATTGTCAGAGAAATTCCTTCTTTGCCGTCGGGTGATTGTTTTGTTGTTTGAATCTTGTAAAGATCAACAGGAGAATATTTTCAAGTAGAAAAGGTAGGGCATCTCTTGAACATAAATATTCAAGTCAAGTTTTCAGAAGAATTATTTTCCTGGAGCAAAAGTTATTAGAATAAGCCACAGAGAGGTTGTTTTCTGATTGTCATTTTCTTTAGGTTACATAAATTGCTTTTTCCGTCGTAACTCCCACAGGTGTTGATTGTACTGAGAATAGATGAATGGAAGATGAACAACAACACTTGGCAACGTTTCAATACAAAAATCCACCATAAGAGCTGATCTAACTCCGAATTCAGTTTACAACTTATACAAAGACCAGTTCTGGTTACAGACAAAGCGATTGAAGAGAGACCGCATTATAGAGGTATAAAAGATGGACAAAAGAGAAAATGGCTGTAAGAATTGAAGGTTTATCATCTAGAGCATTGTCAGGAAAAGACTTGGTCCAGTTCACGGGAAAACCTTAGAAGAATAACGTTGTCGTCCCAGGAAACAACGTTGGTAACAAAATAAATAAAATTCGGCCTCGGCATTATAATTTACAAAGTTATGAAGTTAGAACAATATTTACAGAAGTTGTTGAAAGGCAGTTCTTTGGGTTTTTTTCTCTTTGATATCTGTACATATATACAGTATATGATTTTGTAGGTTTCCTATAATATCTTTAAAGCAACTTATCTGGCAAAGGGAGCCAAGGATTATTTTTGAAAAATTGTGCTTTTTGGACCAATATCCATCTCTTCCCTTTGTTTACATAGTTTGACAAAACAGAGCAACATCCAGCTCTTGTGGATGCCTTAATCCAAGTTGACCAAAAGCTATTTTCGACCATATCCATAGATAACTTATATCTTTTTGCTTTTGAGATGTTTGGAAAATGGTCTGTTGGCCCCTTTTGCCAGATGGCGATGATGCATCGGCGGGGGAGTTTCGATATGAAATTGTATTTGTGTTTATCAAACTATCCGTGTTTGCCTATCAATGATAAAGATAAGCTGTTACTCTTCAGATGATCCTTCAGAAGCTAAAGACTACAAAATAAAAGACAACAATAAATTACGGAAATCAAATCCTTGGACACCAAACAACTCACTTCAAAGGCATTTCACCACACACACACACACACACACAAATATTAATAATTGGAAGTAAAATAAACCTTCTAAAGGATGAAACAAAAGAAAACAATTCATAATAAAATGATACGCTATTATTATTTGTCCTAGGAAGATGAAACTTTAGCTTATTATAAGGAAGGTTTTTACTGGTTTTGCAATATACTATACTAATAGAAGAGGAGGCTTGTAAGTCAGAAATCAACAAAATGTTTTATTTTTCAATTCCATGATACTTTAAAAAAAAAGAAAAGAAAAGAAAAAAAACCAACAAGATTTTGCTTTCGTGTAATACATTCTTCTATTCTCAATTGATCTTTGAGTAATCAGTTTTTCTTTCTTTTCTTTAAAGATGTTCGTAGTTCCTGTCTATTTCTGTTGGGTTAATAGACAATGGTATTTTATTTTTATGCCTATTTCGTTTGTCTATTTTTTTTCTATCTACTTCTATAACATATCAAAAGATATCACTTGAGATAAATTAAACCAAGTATTAGAATTGACGCTCGCAAACCATTCATTATCTGAGTCAATTAGTGAATGGTTATTTGGATTAAAAGAGTTGTTGTTTTACATGTAAAGACTTACAAATTCAAAGTAAACACTGTAATCTACTGTATTTTGGAAATGTCGTTTCTGTGCGAATTTAAAAGATAAATTTTTACTGTGGCAACTTAGCTCTTTTCAGGCTCTTAGAGGTGAAGCAGGTAAAATGAAAGGGTTGGAGGAAGGAAAACTCGTTGGTCGCAATGGGAAAAAATATCGAAATCTTGTGAATTTGGTGCAAAAGTGCTTTGTCTCACAATATAGTTGATGTTAGTCCTAAAATCATGTAGACGTTCAACAGTCATTCACTGGTAAAAATCAACAATTAAAAGAACTTGGGGTCTACTTGTATTGTTTATTACTTTCCAATTGTAGATCCCGCCATTGTCATAACCAACTGATGTTCCTTTAATTTAAATTTTTATTAAAATGGCTTAGTTGAGCTCTTTTAAAAGATTAACTTTCATTCTAAATTTTAAATTCCTTTTTATAAGTTTGAGATTAGAATTCACCTCATGATATCATTTCTCGCAATGTTCACTTTGTAATGATTGTGTTTGGGATACTGGAGATCTTTCCCTGGTCCTAAGGCTCACTTCTGCTCTATCTATTATCAAATGTACTTTTACTACATTTTGTAAAAGGAACTTTTTCAAACACAAAAGATGCAACTTCAAAATAGGCATATTAAGTTTTAAGAAGATCACTGATACGAAATTTATTGAGTCGAAGGCTTAACACAGACAAAGGTGATCTTTAATATTTTTCTACTAATTAGATAAAAATAAGAAATTGCAACAAGTAAGTTTTCTTTTTTGGGCGTGGGATCATTTGCCCTTTCAAATTCCGCTTTGCCTTTGTTTCTCGTTCTGTTTTTTTTTTTATTTTGGTTGCTCGTCTCTACAAGTAATTCCATTTCGAGGGAAGCGGGGAAGAAAAGGCCGCTGCTGACCTCCCAGTGCCGGTACAATAGTGCAGGGAAATGTCATCTCATCCCCGGGGTAACCAATTTGATTATCAGTCTCGCTTTAGCGTTGCCTTCGCTGGTCATCTAGCTGCACAAGAATCCGTTGCCCTGGAAAAACTCTCACCTTGTGCGGTAGCGTCTCCGTTAATCAACAGCTTGAACTTGGAAGCGACCGACATACCATGCGTTCTCCATCGGGAAAATTACCAGTGATCCCGTCGTAACCTTTCCCTATCGTGGCATAGACTCTTGTGTGAAAACCCGCTCGACCAATTCGCACAAGAGAGGCCTCTCGTATTAAATGATGTTCAACATCCACTGGCTTCCAAAGAGGACACTTTAAAGCTGCCCAGATTTAAGCAAAATTAGTAGATCAATACTGAATATAAATTAAGTATTAAAGAGTGAATTTTCGCTTTCAACTAACATCCCCTGACAAACAACGACGACGATTACGATAGCATTTTAAAATATCAAAATCAAAAACACTCCCTCATTGGGGAAACTTAGGCCTTCGTTTTACACAGAAGGAACGGAAGTCATCAAGAAATGCGAAATTTAATGAACTTATCAAGAATTTTTAAAGTCCTTATTTGTATATAACTTCAAAACACGTTCATTTGCTTATAAGGTAAGCAATGACATCTAGCGATTATATTTCGATAACGGAAATATGTAGACTATGCCACAAATTTTACTTATAAGTAATGGTCACGATAGCATCACCGGAGTTGCCGGTTCAGACCATCTGCATTCGAAAGATCTTCCATAACTATTGGTTCTACCCGTTTTTGGATATGAAAATTTGCAATGGAATTGCCCTCACACATGACATTGTAATGACGCAAATCGTCTGCCAATCAAACATGTGGATGCCTTACATACGTGTCTCACAAAGTTAATCATCTCAAAAAAAATCACCCTCAAATGAGGGTGTAACATGGAAGCAAGAAGGAGCATATAAGACATTGTTTGTTATACGAGTTCAATAAAAAGAGTATGGCAGCCGCAGCATGTCGCAATTTTTGTCAAGTTTATGGGGAGGATGCAATAGACAAAAGCATAGGTCGTCGATGGTTTCGTAAATTTAGGGAAGGAGACAGAAGCTGTCAAGATCAGACTAGGAGTGAATGGCCATCACACGTTGGAGAGGACGATATTGACCAAGCCATAAGAACATCCCGAACCCAACCGTGCAAGAATTAGCGGAGACCTTCAACGTACACCGGATAATGGTCGAGAGACGGCTGGTTAAGTTAAGTTTTACGATAAAGTTGGATCGTTGGGTTCCACATAACCTGACAGCTAACCAACGGGATGACCGAATCGTCACCTGTGTTTCCTTGCTTTCCCGGTACAAAATGACCCATTCTTGACACGAATTGTGACAGGAGATGAGAAGTGGGTTATGTACCGTAACGTAAAGCGTCATAGGACTATGTGTCGCCCTTCGGATCCGCCTGCATCGACTTCGAAAGCTTAACTTCATCCCAACAAGGTGTTATTGAGTGTGTGGTGGGATGTGCAGGGAATAATTCACTGGGAGGTCCTGCCACTCAATCAAACCATCAATGCTGCCTTCTACTGTCTATAGTTAGACAGGCTGCATTCAAATTTGGTAGCAAAGCGGCCAGGTCTCATCAATCGTCGCGGTGTTATCCTTCATCTCGATAACGCTAGGCGACATGCTGCTGTCATCACTCTCCAAAAGTTACTGGGCTTTGTTTGGGAGGTTTTACCCCACCCTCCCTATTCTCCTGACTTATCACCAACTGACTATCACCTATTTCATGCGTTGAACAACTCCTTCAGTCAGAAAATCTTTGATGATCTTGATGCTGTGAAAACTGCCATCCAAGACTTTTTTGACTCGAAACCGCCGGAATTTCACCGCCGTGGGATTCATCTTCTACCAGAAAGATGGCAAGAGATAGGAATGGGAATTATACACAATAGTAGGTACTGTTCATTTTGCGCTTATTTGCTCTTCTTTATGGGTAATAAAAACGGGTAGAACTTTTGCACTCACCCAATAAATGAACCAGCAAAATTGTAGCGGCAGACAGCCAAGGGTATAGGAGCTATTAGGGGTCAAAGTTAACATGGTGACTTATGGGAAATCACTTGTAAGATACGGCAAGAGGCTTATAAGTAGTCTGCAATCTTAGATAAGGATGAAACAGACACAATAAGCAGATATTGATTGGAAAAAAAGCAGGAAATTGTTATTGATCAGCTTCAAATCAGATACATTCGATGTGAAGTTCAGAGAACAGGGCGTGCGAAAGGCAGATACTCTGTTCACTGGCAAGGTAAAGAGTATGACTGCGTCACCGGAGTTGCCGGGCAAGTGGCACCTTTCCTGAAAGCTTGTTCCTAGGAGGAGTTCACTGGCAGAGTTTGCCGAGCAGACAGCCAGCAGGAGGGGAGGAGGAGACGGTCAAGTCCGGGAAGAGTTCAGCCTGCCGGACACCTCTTTCTGCTGCCTGTCACTTCTATTTTTCTCTTTGCCTCTCCACATCTCTCTCCTTTTCTCTCACTCCCTTCTTACACTCTCCTCACACCGAAAGGTTCTTTTTCTTGTTATATGTTCATGTGTTGAACAGAGTATGTGTCTTTCGCACGCCCTGTTCTCTGAACTTCACATCGATTGTATCTAATTTGAAGCTGATCAATAACAATTTCCTGCTTATTTTCCAATCAATATCTCTTATTGTGTCTGTCTCATTCTTATCTAAGATTGCAGACTACTTATAAGCCTCTTGCAGTGACTTATAAGTGATTTCCCATAGGTCACCATGTTAACTTTGACCCTCCTTAGCTCCTATACCCTTAGCTGTCTGCCGCTACAATTTTGCTGGTTGACTTAGTTATGGAAGATCTTTCGAATGCACATGGTCTGAACCGGTGATGCTATCGTGACCTTTACTTGTTAGAAGCAATCGATTCGTTTTGAAAACGTGAGAAAAAAAAAAAAAAAGAAATTAAAGCTTTTATGTCAACCAGGAATTTCCTTATGTTCAGTGGCTTTTTTTTTCATTCCAGGATATTGACTTTAAAGAGAAAATTTAGTCCTGAGTAGTTTCGTAAGGAGAGGCGGAAGTCAGTTTGGACAATTTGTGGGTCTAAGTTCAAATCGTTTGGTATTATGGCTGCTTTACACGCTCCTGAAGTGGCTCGAAAATCTACCACTTACCTGAAAACTCATGCCTATTGCTCTAAACAAAACTATCTCTAAATTCAGACAAATATTAGAAGCAAGTCGACACCAGCGCTCTTGGCGGCGATAAAATTTATTTTAAAACTACTATTTGATAGTTTTGATTTATGGTTTTTAGTTTTTAAAATTGAACTATTGGGAAAGTAAAGGAAATGTTCAATTCAGTTACTAGATTATTACTTTACTTATTCATAGAATTAGAAGTGAGAGATTTTTTAAGGTAAACTAATTTAGTAAAACGGAGATTCTTTCAAAAACTTAGTCGGTTTTGAACTTAAATATAATTAATTCAGTTATCCTATAAAAATCAAGAACAGAAGAATATGATGCATTTCTATTTTAAATTTTCAGATTTTTAGTTGTATTTTTAACCCTTACAGAACGATTTGAACTTATACTTAGAAAATCGTCCAAACTGACTTCCGCCTCCACTTTTTCATGTCACTGTCTACCTTTGTCTTTTGGTTGCCTGATACTCCGCGTGTATTTGTTGAACTTTTAGAAAAAAAAAAGCTGCTCTTCATAATAAAAAGGTTTTTGATTCCTGCCAAAAGCAAGGCCATTATATTGATTATTATATATTGGACCATTAAACACGAAGCTAAAAATTCCAAATTGTTAATTACATTGCTGTCAAAGCATTAACATCATCCTAAGTGAAAAATAATACAATGGAAGATAATAATATGTTTGGCTGTAAAGTGTAAACTATTCCTTTTTGATTAAAAAAAAAATTGACAGAAAATCACTGTTACAAGTAAGTTTCCATTGCGAGATAAATCGGCAACTTATTAAGAAAGCAACTGGTAATTTTCCAGGTAATGTAAATCACTTTTCAGGCTGGGGGCAAATAGGATGTACAACAAATACTTTGTAAGTAAAGGTTTGCTGTCCGTTTTTGAGTTTTGTTTCAAAAAGTTGTTCTGCTTTAAGATTCAGAGTAGAAAATGAAAACTCAAAAAAATGAAAAAACAAAAAAGTTCTCGACTTTTTTTAACTGAACTTTAAAAAAGTCATTTAAATGAATTGTTTTTTTTTTGTTTTTTTTTTAATTTTCTTTTGTCTATCTAAAAAAAAATTGTTTCATTGGTTTTGTATTCAGTTGTTAATAAGTTATTTCGAAAAAATTCTCGTTCGCGATAATCTTCTACGCCATTTTGCAGTAAGACAAAACATCTCATTGTGGCTGTTAAAATGAAAGCTCACTGGTATATTATCTGATAGTTCTACATGGCTTTGTAATTCATTACAAATTCCATTCAGAAAAAGTCGAAGATTAAAGGAGTTTAATGTGCTGTAAAAAACATGCTGTAAAAAAAGTGCTGTAAAAAACGTGCTGTAAAAAAGCCAAAGAGTTTAAAAATAAAAACCGTAGTGGCGTTTATTTTTCCTAAAATTTAGGGCTGAAATTCTACCTGTATATTATACTCATATAGTACTTTTAAGTGCTATAAAAATATTTTTTTACTGAAAATTCCTTCTTAAAATTAGTGTGCGCTTTATACGCTGATAAATACGGTAAATAATCTAATGTTTTCCAGACGACGAAAGTTGATCTGCTAATTCTATTTTTCCTTCTGAATGTACAAATATCAAAGCTAAAAGAAAAAAAAAAAATCCAATCCCTAGCAGAGGTAAAAACCAAGAAAAATGTTCACGAGGTTAGGGCCCCCCCCCCTCGCACCCTAGTCACGATATCAGACACCGGAACAAACGAATTTCACCAAGAGTTTGTTAAGGAAGTCACTGGAAATGAGAGGATGGGGTTGGCGTGAATCAAGCCGTCCAATTAGGATTCTACCAATTTGCTAAGTCCACATCATTAAACATTCAGAAGCTAAAAAGGGTTCTAAGCAAACGCGATAGATTTTAATGAGATAAAAATTTTATACGTAACAGAAAATAGCAGCCAAAGGTAAAATAGGATTTAGTATTGTTTGTTCCCGGTCCAGAGTCAAAGTAATTTTATAGGTAATCTCATAAAGTCTTCTTTTGTACAGTGAGACCCAAAACAATGCATTAATATTTTTATTTCTAGCATCAAAGGAAAAATAAGAAACCCGAACACTTAAAAATAACAGAAGCCATTTGCATGGATATTAAGCATTTTGATTCGAAGAAGTAAGAAAAGAGATTTTATGTTGAACTGCGATGGGATCTCATTCAGTCTATTACCGTTGGAAGATCTAACAAAAGATCATCTCTTCTCTTTTCAATACAGATTTAAACAACAACTGTTAGAAAAATAAGAAAATGAATGGAAATGATAAAAAAGACACCGAAAAATCATGAAAAAGGTCAAGATACAAAGAGAATTTAAGTCAGAAAGATAAAAAAAAAAAAAAAAACAAGAACAGTTTGCGGAGAAATCAAGGAAAAAAAAACACACAAGAAAATTACAAAAAGTAGTTAAGAAAAAGTAAGGAAATTCAAGGAAATACAATTTAAAAAGACAGGG
>JAFIDM010076411.1:0-14884 GCA_023159025.1 Thereuonema tuberculata | reverse complement strand
ACAATTTACTCTGCTACCCGATATATATTAAATATTTAATTGCTTCCCCACACCATGTAATCTAATAGTTGTATGAATACCTAGTTTCGATCCACGTGACTCGTCGTTTGTACAAGATGCCAAGATGGCGGCGCCAAATCGATTTTGGCTAATATAATCCATCAAAGTGTTGAAAAGGTAATGAATTATGTATTTATAAATATAAAATTTTCACATAGCTCTGTACGATGTAGGTAATCGCGAAATGACAATTTTAAATCGATTTGGAATCGTGTAGGCGATAATTGGGGGCGATATATGATATTTGACGTCGCGAAGTAATAAAAGTTCGGTTATATAGCGATCTTCGAAATCTTGGATCCAAAACGATCGCCTTATAACCGAGCTTCTGTATATATTTAAATTATCAATGAATTAAATGAATAATTACCGTATATACTGCAAATACAACAAAATAAAAAGAAATTGTAAATGTTTAGAGTTAAATATTGAATAAGAACATAATCAACTATTTCTTCAATTTCAAAAATTTCATCATTATCAACTCAAATTTTAATAATTTCAAAGGAAGTTGACTGAAATTTTCTAACTGAGATTATTTAAGCCGAGAGGTATCAAAAAAACAAATAAACTACTGTAAAGAATGGTGGGAAGTTCCCGTACCCCTTAAGATAATAATGACATAATAAGGAGTACGGGAACTTGCCGGCCACCCTGTACATACATAGACGATTGAGCCAGCGAACTGCACAAACATTACTTTATATTCTCAGACTTTTAGTCATTTAAGGTGATCGCATTTTTCGGATAACTCTTCATCCTTCTCATCAAAATTATCTAAATATAGTTTTTCGGATTTCTAGCATTTTCTGACTCGAAAATCCTAATTCAGTGCATAAATTCTTACCTTGGGATATGGAAATTGTCAAAATGCAAAAGCAAATAAGCATCAGTAGTTGAATGGTCTTCATTTTGAATAGTTTTAAAAGGTAGTGAACGACTAAAATGTCTTTATCGTATTGATACAACACAAGTTCTACGAATTCAGTTAAAAAAATAATGTTGCAACGAATGTTCTAGATTCTCATTATGACGCATTCTTGGGAAAAATGAATTAATCAAAATCCCGAAACACCTGTTTCCTTTATTTTCTATTTAATCTAAAGATTTGGAAATACCAAAGCGTTCAACTTCTATCTGACTCTTTTACAGCTGCTTGAGGTTTGTTGATGAAAGGCAATTTATTTACAGAGCATTTTTAAAAGCAACGGAACGATCATTTTTCACTAATTCTAAATATTACAAATCTTCTCTTTACTGTCGTTTTGTTTATACTGTTATTCGCACTCTTTACAAAAATTAAATTGAACAATTTTAAGTAGAGACTACAGTTCATGAAAGAAGAACTTTTGACGACGTAATTTCCTTTAGATTGATGTTTCCAGATCGTAACAGCGCCATCTATTGCTAAAATCCCTACCTGAATCATATAAACATTACGAAAACATTTTGGTTTTTGTATTTGCTACAGTTACGAATACATAATAATAATTACAATTGAAGTAATTACAAATGTTCCACACTATACTTGGCTATGCAAAGTTTGTTCTTTCTTGGTCACGCTTATGCGACCACAAAACGACGCCATCTTAGACGGACTGCTCGTAGTTCAAGTTGATGACGTCATGACCATATCTGACCTTTTTTATTTTTGCAAAATACTATAGATACTTTAAAATTCTTGTTTATATTTTGTCAACTAAAATGAATTGTGGAAAAAAAATAGGTTTATTTTTCAGTGTTTATATACATATAGGATTCCCAAGGTTAGTAATAAGGTGTCCGAAGGCATCAGCGATTCCAGTCTTTCCTCTATATAGGCAGTCAGAAGCTGAATTTAATAAATAAATGATTCCTAATTTATGAATTCATTCAATTTCATTTGACTTGATGGGAATATGATGGGATTATGCATGTTTTTCTTTTTTTCTTTTAATGATTGCTATGGCTAACATTATGCCGTATGATAGTGTGTATCCATATTTTTTGATGTTGATAAAAAATAAATATAGTAGCCCCTCATTATAACGGACGTCGCTTATAACGGACAATTTTAAAAAAAATATAATAATAATAAAGGATGCTAATTTTTATCTGACGAGTTTTACATTTCCAAGCAAGCGATTAAACATCGATCGAACAAACCCAGCAGAAAATAAACTATTTTTTCAAACCAATGAATGTAAACAATCAACTTGAACCAGGACCTTCTAAAGATTAATGCAGTGTATATGTACACATCTTTTTCAATTCAACCAACTCTGTTGAAGGCTGTTTTTTATTTGATACATAATAAACACTTTTTATAGCTAACTATCGTACTTTCATTGATGTACACCCTGCTGCAGGGTGATTACACTCCTATAAGAATTATTTGTTATAAACCGGACTTTCATTACAACGGACAACCTTCAGCCCTTATTAGTCCGTTATAATGAGGTTCTACTGTACATCAATTTTTTTTTCCTTATTTTTTTTTATTTTATCTTTAGTTTTGAGAAGTCGTCGTTTTCCATGATTTATTTCCTTGCTGCCTCATTAGCCCTGACTGATGATAGCCTTATAAAACATGGTCCAAGGTCCAAGGCCTCTTAATTTATAACTTTTTATTTATTACATTGACGGAAATTGGAAATATGTCACCCCTAAGAGATTAATACCAAAGCGTTGAACTTCTATTCTGACTCTTTACAGCTATTTTGAGGTTTGTTGAGGAAAGGCAATTTATGTACGAATATTTAAAAGTTAAGAAACACTTATTTTTCACTAACTCTAAATTTTAGGAATATCATCTGTATAATCCTTTTGCTTAAATAGTTATTCGCACTATTTACATTGAACGCAAAATTGAAAATTTTTAAGTAGATAATACATATTTAAAAAATTTTGTTTTTAATAAGTCGTCTATGTGAAAAGTGAAAAATGAATTTTTATAATTTTTTTTTCAGTGAATAAAGTCTAAATACAGGATTGCCTCGATTAATAATAAGATGCCAAAATGCATCAGAGATTCCAGACACTCTATATATACAGTCAGAAGCGGAATTTAGTAAATTAAAGGAATCCTAATTTCATTTGACTTACGATTAGTTTATGCATTTTTATTTCGTTTTTGTGCACTTTTTTGTACACTTTTTTATGTACAAATGACTCCTATGGCTAGCATTATGCTCTCCGATATTTTATTTACCTTATTTTTGTATTGTATTTTTTTATTTTTATTTTTTTTATCTTATCTTTAGTTTTGAGAAGTCGTTGTTTTCCATGATTCATCTGATTTTTGTCTCATTAGCACTGACTGATGATAGCCTTATAAAACATGGTCCAAGATCCAACCACAGGCCTCCTAATTTGTAAGCTTTTTTTTTATTATTTTACCTTGACAGAAATTGGAAATGCGAGAACTGTAAAAGGTTAGTACTAAAATCCCAGAATACATATTGTGAAACATTACTGGCAGAAAAACATATGGCCCAGATTTTCGGAGTGCCTTACCACAGACGGCAGCAAACGCCTTAGATGGTTGAACGCCTTGGTCGAGTTCATGTGAGCATACAGAACTGTTATTTAATATTCCTGGAACTTTATATCACGCCTGACGAAGGAATCGTGCTCCTTTCATGTAATTACCGGAGTTAAATGCCGGGTCACATAATGGACTAGCGAGAAGAAGATGGTAGTGCTGTTAAACTGCAGAGAGAATTGGCGGGATGTAATTGAAATGCAAAAAATGTCGCCGACTCTAGCAGTAGGAAGTCACATATGCCGAGACCAGGTTCCCGAAACATCCCAGACGGATGCTTCCACGTGAAGACCGGAAATCAGCAGTTGGCTATGTCAGGTTGAATAGTCACAGCAATCTACATTCTAGCCTTTACCACTACACTTGAAAGCTGAATAACATGCATTCATTCCTATGTTTCAGTGGTTACTCAGTAACTGATTGGTGAGAAGAATTAAGTGTTTGATATTCATTAATGAAAACTCTTTCTCTCTCTCTGGTTGAATGATGATCGTACACGTGTCCGACGGACACCTGAGATAGTGTGTATTCGATACAAAAGCACTGGACCAACCCCGGGTGTTCTAATATGGGGAGTTTTGAAATATAGTGATTTTATATTGACATTGACTACTGCTTCGTACGTCACAGTGTCATTCAACCAGTTTCGATATCTTTCATGCTTGACACAGTGAATTTGTTCTTCCAGCAGGACAGCATGCAGCTTGAATTCCGATCCCTACAGCTTAACTGTCATCTTCGAAGGTTAACCCGCTCACTCTCTCTGATCTAATATATTTGCGACTGCATGGGATAATGTGTCCTTCTTGTCCAGTTATCGGCTACGAATTTCGCTGATTTACGCCTGAACGTTGAACAAACATTGAATGACATTCCTCATTAGGTTATTCAATACCTCTACCAACGTATGAGTTTATACAATCGTATATATCCGATACTGGTGCGAATATTGGACCCTCTCCACTGCATATCTTATATTATAAAAGCGTTATTCTGTCTGTCATAAGACTTTCCATTTTTCCAATTTTGTGACCAAACTGAAATAGATAGATTGGTCATGCAAGTGGATAAATGTAGAGCTTTTCAAGACAAACAAAATGCTACAAAAATCTTTCGAAAAAAATTTTTGGTTTCGAAGATGGCGCCTTTTAAAGGGTCAAATTTTGACTTTTTCTCAATTTAAACGGAAAGTATAAAAGTTGGAAGAGAACATTATATTGAGAAAATGTTGGTATTTGAAAGTTCTATCGAACGAGATATGAGTCATTCACAAATGTTTCTGCGTTTGCAAGATACATGCAAAAAAGGTGTGTGGCGCAACCCCAGGTGTGAGGCGCCAACCTGCAATACACCTGAGTTAAGCGTAGAAGGTCACAACGGGATAGGAAGTCGTGTTTTCTCTGATCTCTATATTAATTTGCTCCACAAATAAAGGTTTTTTTTTTTTAATGCTATACATGCAAGCGTTCCGGAGCGAAGCGACGGTTCATAACTGTTATTATTACGTATTGTAAATACGTAAATTATAAAAACGTATTCTTTCTGTCATTCTGTAACCAAAATGTTAAATTACAATTTAATAAAACGTCGGAGCAAGGAAATCTTTTGGAAAATGATTCAAGAATTTTCACAAAACATGTTATTTATCATGTAAGTTTTGTAATAAAACCTAATATGTTTCGTTATCAAAAATGTGTTTGTATTATCAAAAAAAAATATTAGCATTTTAACCATATATAAACCACCAAACACAAAGAAAGGTAAATTTACTGAAGAATTAGAGAATCTGTTCATAAAAAATGAAAATATATTAAACAACTGTCCAATTATACTAATTAGCGACGTAAATATAGATCTTTTCAAAATGAATAAAAACAATGCAGAACAGAAATACCCAAAACTTATGTGCAATAATGGTTTCAGAAATTGTCTTTACGGAAAAACAAGAAACAACTGTACAATTCATGGAAATACGAAAACAAATATAAATCATATTTTCATAAATAAGCATGATATCGAAACACCAGGAATAATATGTAAAGAACGAATCTCGGATAGTAAGAGTAGAAAATGAGAAAATAACAGATTCAAATATAATCTATAAAGAACTAATCAGTGAGGTTAACAAAACAAAATTCATGAAAATCTACTTATATAAAAAGAAAAGTCCTGACTCACTCACTGACTGACTCATCAACGCTCACTCCAAACCGTTGGACCTAGAAAGCTGAAATTTTGCACAGAGGTTCCCTTTATGATATAGACAAGGAATAAGGCCGGATTTGTTCGAAATTTCTAGGGAATAGGGAATAATCTGGCAAACTGACCATGAAGTGTGTGTGGCGGCATCCCCAGGTGTGTGACGCCAACCCGCAATACACCTGAGTTAAGCAGAGAAGGCCACAACGGTCTGGGATGTCGTATATTCTCCGATTTCAATATTAATTTGCTAAATAAATAAAGTTTTTTTTTTAATGCTATATATGCAAAGGTTCCGGAGCGAAGCGACGATACCCGGCTAGTATCTTAATAGATTACGTTCTGTTTTTGATCATATTTCACTCACCAAACTTCTTCCAAATTTCAGCTTTCTCTCATTACTCCTACTGGGTGCTAAGTTTTCTGTTTCCGTGGTGTATTTTAACTTCAGTGTATACGTCAGTCGCAAATAAAGCGATAAATGTTCCTTCTATTAGATCAATTCAACATACATATATTTACAGTAATTTAACGTGTGCTTGTAGAATTACCAAAATCACTTGGAAGACCAACACTCTAGTACAAAATAACCACAATGTACCGAGAGAAACTTTCAAAACTTCATTTTAAATTACAAAAACGACAACGAATACTCCTTTGACAAAGGAGTATTTATTGTTGTTTTTGTAATTTAACCACAATTTAATTTAAACACCAGACGCCGTTTGGTCCTGTACTACGGAACTTTTGGTCTCAATGGTCATTTCTCTCTTTCTAACCATTGATAAAATCTCGTAGTACAGGCCGAAACGGCGCCTGGTGTTTTAAATTACATTGCGTTTTATTTTATGCAAGTTTTAGGTTGTTGGTCTTTCAAGCGACATTCATAAAACGTATATTTGAAAGGTGCTTTATTAAAAATTATAAATTTCGAAGAAAAAGAATATTACTAAAGGTTATTAATAAATGATAATTTATTGAATAATGAGGTCTTTAAATTAATTTAAATAATACAGGCTAGCCATAAAATAAATTTCCCTATTTGGAGCATCTTCAGCGAAAACTAATGAACGGAATGAAACCAAAATTCAGTCACCGATAGGAGAAAATTCGGCGCTGCTGTCACTCTAAATGTAGATTATGCAAATTCTCTAGTGCAGAAGTGATAGCAGCGCTACTCAGTCCTTTTAAAAAGGGAAGAACGAACGTTCAGTCAAGCAGTTCGTCGATTGACTGTTGAGCTGTATTCAATATGCGGTCTGCCTTATCTCAATGTGCGTTACTTGTAAAGTTGCTGTGGCAACATCTGTTACTGTGTTTTCTGATACTGGTTTTCGTCCTCTGCCGACTCTCACTCCTAGCGATCCAGTTTCCTCGAATTTATGAATAATAGCTTGCAGTGTTACAGCAGATATTGGACCTTTACGAAGGTTATGAAGCCTTCGAAAGTCCCTAAGAGCCGCCACTGCATTGCACTCTTTAGTGTAAAACAGCTTTACAAGTAACGCACGTTGAGATAAGGCAGGCCGCATATTGAGTACAACTCAACAGTCAATCGACGAACTGCTTGACTGAACGTTCGTTCTTCCCTTTTTAAAAGGACTGAGTAGCGCTGCTGTCACTTCTGCACTAGGAAATTTGCATAATCTACGTTTGGAGTGACAGTAGCGCCGAATATTCTCCTATTGGCGACTTTTGGTACTATTTTTTTTTTTTCTTTGCAGAATTCTTCTTTCCATGTCCTCAATAGACTATACCTGAATTTTGGTTTCATTCCGTTCATTAGTTTCGCTGCAGATGCCTCCAAACAGGGAAAGTTATTTTATGGCCACCTTGTATTAAACTTGTTACATCTGTAATTCAATGAAAGAGAAATAAGAGAGAAAAAAACTGATTTTTTTTAAAAATATAATAATTTTAAGGAAAAGTAGAACTCCAGTTACTGTAAGAATCAGAAAAAAAATCAAATATTGACGTACAAAAAAAGAAAATTATATTTCAAAATACTTTAATAAGTAAAAGAATGATAATAATAAAAAAAAAAATTGAAAAGTTTGGTTTAGTATAATTTTTGAAAGGATTTTTATTTAAATAGGCATGTCTTTAAATGAAGTCTTTTTTCATCCTTTTAATGATTTTTATTTAATTTATGAAAAATAATAAATTGGCATTGAAATAATAATTGAAATGTGGGTTGTGGATTCGCGAGTCAAATATCGACTTACTTTTTCCTCTTTGAAAATCCATTAATTTAAAAAGTGAAAGAATAATATTTTTTTTTTACACAATTTAAATTTCCATGATTTTGGATGTGTCCTTAAGGAAATGGAGAAAGAAAGAATATTCCAAATTCTTTTCACAATTATTAAATGTCTTAAATTAATATTAATGGAATTATTAGATCATTTCAAATATCTTTCAAGAACATATTTGATAATTTTGTTGGACATTCAGTAATTTTGCAGAAGATGATTTCTGGAACTCTGATGAATTCTGTCTGTCAGGCAAAGCAACAGTGTCAGTTTTGTTTTAGTAATTTTTGAACAATGTGTCTCCCCGAATAGTAATTTTCCTATTAACTTTTCTCCCATCCTGTGCAGTCTTTCAGAGATCCTGGATCATCTATTAAATGTATCTCGTATTTTTCAGAATGGAGAATTAAGAACACCGAGGCACTATTCTGTGCAATTAAGCACTATTAGTTAACTATTATTATAAAAAGCTCTCTGCTTTATATCGTAGGTCTTCAGCTAGACCGAAAAATATATTTTGTGAATTAGAATCAAATGAGAAACTCCATTATCCTTTTACGTTCTCTGTAAGTTGTTTCAGTACAGGTACAAATTTTTGCTTTTAGGCATTAGATTCAAAGAACAGTGAATAATATTAATCAAAAGAATCAAAAACAAGGCAAAAAGCAGATTTGTAATACATATGAAACGAAATTGACGGGTACACGCTTCATTTTCGAACACTTCTTTCCTTAGACAGGAAGTGACCCAGACTGGAACCAGTATTCGTGCCTTTTTATACTATTTAAATAGACAATTTAAAATAGGATTCTTTTTTAAATAATTTCTTAAATAATTTTTAGCATTGTTTAAGTAAAAATTATTGATATTACAATAATAAAAAAAAGAAATAAAGAGTTAAAAGAAATTTATAAACACTTGATGTTTTGTTCATAGTAATTTAGAGTTTCTGAATCAGTTTATTTATACTATTCAGTTTTCTCACATTATCAATGTTTTTACTTCTGAACATTACGTAAATTCCTGTTACTGCACAACATCAGACTTTAGGCGACCGCTGAAATGTTGAAGTGTTGCCTGTTAAGAAGTAAGATTAATCAACATTTTAGCCACTGTGGGTAATTGTTATGTTAATCCTTTTCTACGGTGCCTTTATAAAACCAAATACGTAAATCAGCCCTATTGTATATGCAGTATTTAATATATTGTACTAAAGAGATTTTACAGAAAAATCTTAACCACACTGATACTATTAATCTGAATGTAATTGAAAGTAGAGGCTATCCATAAACTACAACAGACTAATTTCAGTTTTAATTTCATTAAAAAAAATCTACTTTCTTTTTTTTAAATACCTACGTAATATAATCATCTTGTATTTTTATTATCATATTTTATTCACATAATTTATGTTCTCTTCTTGGTTGATAGCACCCATCAAAAGAAAAGATTTCATCAAATAGACTAAATTTTAAATTCAGTTAAAATAAATTTAAAAAAATACTTGTGATTATACATTTTGTAAATACTTTACCTTTTGTAAATTACAACAAAAACAAAAATAAGTATAAGTATGTTTATTTTTGTCTGAGAGGAGAGGAATTGAGTCTTCGATTTTAGAATCAATTGATTAGTAATTAAAATCTGAATTCCTGCAACTAATTACAAAATTTACTTTACAACTTACTTAGATCTGAACTATTAGTGAAATACAATTGAAACAATAATTCTGCTCATCTTCGTTTTTGGTGTTGAGAAAAAAAAAGAAATCTAAGTTTTACATATCTTTAATATTTACATTTTAGAGATCATGGTTTAAAAGTTTAAAAACTTTTCATATTAGGAATTAAAAATGATCGTATATATCGACTTTTTGGTTCTTACTAATGATTTCAATGTAATTAACAAAAATGTCTTTTTCATATAAGTTCTGCAGTTTGACATCGCGATGATTTAAATTATTATTTACTTCCTTTAAAATATTATCGTGATTTATGAAAATGAGAAGTCTTATTGAAACGCACTGTTTATTAACTTTTTTTTTCATGTACTTTCTTCGTGCACTTACGTTTCAGTCATTTAAAAAATAATACATGGAAATAAACAAATAAAAACATTAAATGTTTATTATTTCTTGGTTATTTAACAACAATTATAGAGTATGTTTGGATTCAATAAAGTTATTTAGTCAGTTTTATAAAAAAAAATTCGTTAAATAAATTTGATCAAAATTCGAGAAAATGGATGTGATGATATGGGAAATGTATATATTTAAAAATACATAATAAATAATAATGTTAATTACAAAATTATAGTTGAAAAAGTATTCTCAAGACTTCATTGAATGTATAAGTCCTTGTAATGCCTTTTCTTTTTCCCTTCCAAACTCCTTTTGGTACTTTTTCTTTTATAAACAGGATGCTGTTTGTTGTGCAGCATCCAACAATAGTCCGCAAATCATGTTGACATTCCATTTATCCTGGTATCCACGTTCCATTTCCATGATATGTTGATGGAATCTTTTCCTAAAAGTTTTTCATTTAAGGCACCAAGAAATGCCCTCTCGGAAAGAAGTCCAAATGGGAATTCAGAAAATGTATTTCCATGGTACAACCTAATTCTGTAAATTTTGCCAGCATATTTTCTACAATATACGTAAAGTAGGGATCTTCGTAGTTCCCAAGAAATTTTGTTGCAACTTCTTTAAATACTTTCCATTTTCTTTTTCGATCGTTTACATTTTTGTTTCATGCACTTCATCTTTCAGAAGTTTCCGAATATCCGAAAATACCTTCTTTCAGCTTCTGTCAGTCCCGATAATCTTTTGCACAGGTATTTAAAACACTCGCCTTCTTTTGGCAAGCCTTTACAAATTGTTTTATCAATCGCAACTTAATAAAACGTGGAGGCAGGAGAACTTTATTTGGATCAACCCAAACTTTTCCGAACTAAATTATTGTTTCCAATTTCTAAATCTAAATCCTCTTTGATCCTTTGCTGTTCCTTAATTCTGCTGTCCCAGTCACACAATAAGCAAGGGTACTTGGTGTTGCACCCTGCTGTCTTAGAAGCATGGAGACTATTTTAAATTCCCCGCGTATGGTCCCGTAAATCCATGATCCTCGTACTTCAATTTGATGAGAAATAAGGCTCTTACAATTCTTTCATCTAAACAGGATGTCCTATTGGTAGTGAAGCATATGTGCTACTAAAATAACTTATGAAGAACAGCTTTTGAGACTTCTTTCAAACAATAAAAAGTCTTCACTCGTTCACATTGTATTGTCAGGCAGGTAGCCAGGGAGGGGTGGAGGGTCCAGGGGTCCGGATCCCGCCCCCCCTTTTAGGGAAGAAAAAAAGAAAAGAAAGTGTCCAAGTGTGAATGATGAAATCAAAGAGCAAAATCTCGCCGTAGATTTTAGTATTAAGATCAATTTACAGTAGAACCTCTATTTTCCGAAACTCTTTTAACCGGAACC
Source organism: Thereuonema tuberculata (assembly GCA_023159025.1). NCBI lineage: Eukaryota > Metazoa > Arthropoda > Chilopoda > Scutigeromorpha > Scutigeridae > Thereuonema > Thereuonema tuberculata. The sequence continues at coordinate 3,371 of JAFIDM010076411.1, read as the reverse complement.
TTGTTAAACCGACTTCGGTTCCCTTGAGTTTTTTTTTTTATAAAGAAACAATTCTCCCCCCCCCCTCCTGTCGGAAATTCCATTCTATTGTCCCCCTTTGCCGGAAATTCCATTCGTCTCCAAGACCGTCTGCCTTTCTATTGGTTACTTTCTTTCCGACTCAGAAGTGTTGGCTATACTGAAATGTAGAACATTCATTAATGCAATGGAGCCCACTAAACGAAAACGCATGTGTTAACAGTGGAACAGAAGTTCCAAATTGTGAGCAGAATTGAAGCAGGTGGAACTTCTAAAATAAGCAACTCCGATCGCTAAAATGTTTCGCTAAAGGAGCAACAGACTGACTCTGATTCTACAGAACTTATGCTACTGAAACAACTTCGGGACGGAGCGGCTAAACGACGTCAGTCTTGCTTACGGCAGAGCAATCTTCCGTTTAAGCCAATGTAAAGTATGTATCGTATGTTATATAAACATTTACATTGCATTTTCTGACTTGTATGACATCTATTGGACAAATTTATTGTTATAGTATTATTCTTTATAATTACAGTAATTTAATAAAAAAATATCATGTTTAGTTTTTTTGTACATATGAACATGTTTAAAATGCAGTGTTAAATTTTTGCGGTGTCCTGACGGCCATTTTTCAGTGCTTTCTTTTATCCGGAATTTTCAATTTACCGTCCGGTCCCGTTTTTTTAAAGTTTCATAAAGTAAAGAAAGCAGTCGTTTATAAAAATTTAATATAATGGACCCCCTCCTTAACAAAATCGGACCTCCCCCATAACAAACTCCTGGGTACGTGACTGATATTAAACCTGTCCTTCAGTCCAGGGACATTTCTGAAGTAAATGAGATCACTATCTTGACAAAATTATTTATTCTTTTACTTTCATTTCAATATAATATCATTTATTATATTACTTTTTTAATCTATTTTTATTTTTTTAATCTATTTATTACTTCATTAAGACCTATAATTAAATTTTTTATTTAGAAACTGAAAAAAAAATCAATTAATATTGAAAGCAAAAATTGATTTTTGTGAAAAAATGATGGGTGATGGAAATTTTTAAGTACTTTTTCTGAAATCAACACCCAAAAATGTATAATAATCAGCCATTACTTTTCAAGCATTTTTTTTATTACAGGCCTGTGTAATTAATATTAACTAGTTGGTGATAAATTCACCAACGTGCTCCTAAATCATAGGGCTTCTGGACAACTACCAAGTGTGCCCATGCATTAAGGTGCTACTGCTTCAGTGCTTTTGTTCTACGTGTTCTAATTGCTTGTATTCAACATGCTCAACCATGTTCTACCTTCTTTTTCGTATCCAAGCTTGTTTAACGGAACTGGACGACAAATGTCGACTGGTGTTCGATTAGCTTTATCAAGTCATTGTAATCCTTTTCTACTGTCATATCAGTCATCTTATCATTTCATCTCGTCACGTATTAAGTTTTTCAAATAAATGGAAAGAAGTTTTTTTTAAATAAAGATGATAGACATTAGAATTACAGTTAAAAGTATTTTCTTTTACACCAAATGAAAAATTATTATGGGTTCGGTTATCTTGTTTGGTTAAGTAGAAAAATCAATACACTTGCTAGCAGAGCTTTAGAATGAAAATCATTAATATTTTAATTTCTTGTTAAATTTATGTTAAGTGACCAGATATTTTATAAGAGATACAATTTTAAAATTTATAACATTATAAAAATGAACTGATTTTTGAACAAAAAGTGAATAATTTCTTTGTTGATTTCATTCATTTTCATCCTGCTTCAAAAAAACAAAAAAAAAACAAAAAAAAAACTTAAAATTAATTAACTAAATAAACTGACATTATATCTATAGAAGTAAACAAAATACAAGAACAGTAGTAATTATTCTTATAAATCTTAATCCTAATAAGATCTATTAAAATGCATTAGATGTTCTCAAAACAGCCCGGTTCCCAATATGGTCCACCGTCCTTATTTCGGTTATTTTCCCAAATTGTTTATCAAATGACATCCTGGAACAGCTGTTTCACGCTCTCATATGAGTTTCTCACTAATTTTTCATTACTGAGTTTTTTATTGTTCATTTTTTTCTCTTGAGGCACCACTGCGCTTCCGATGATCATACATCTTAATATTTGTTCAAGGTAAGTATTTTGTATTATTATCTTTTGCTAATATTTAATCTGATGTACAATTGGATATTGTAGCGTTGTTAATCTACTTTTATGCATAATAAGTATTTTTATCACACCTAATACTTTCGGCGGTCTATTTTGTTTTCAAAGTCTAAAGTCGCCAGGGTGTGCCATATATGGATTATTTTTTTTAATTATTTGATAACTTATTTATCGTATAATGTTTGTTTTTTTATTTAATTTTTTTTATAAAATTTTTATTTATTAGTAGATTAATCACTCTTTTTATATAAAGTATTTATGTACTTATTGATCAATAGTTTTTTGTTTCAGATGGTTCCTGTTAGGAAAAAAGTCTCAAAGTTAATCAAATCAGGTTCGTATTCCATGAATTTTAAAGGGTGTTAGATTACACAATAATGTTCTTCAATAAATCTTAAAGAATCCAATCCGAAACTCTCTGATTTTTCAAAATATTAGTTCTGCTATATTTATCATGATATGCTTTGTGCTTCTTGTTTATGAAGAATGTGTTAGACTTACAGCAAACGAACAAGGACCATTTTCTTGCCCAGATGAAAAAATCTCACGTTATTGAACAGTTCGATTTATTGAAACTGTAACAGTCCATGCAACATGCATGTGTCTTACACTTTAACGTTGTTAGCTATTTTTTTTCATTAGCAATTTTTCTTGTAATCTGATTTTTCAACTCATGTATGCCTTAATTGCAGTAAAAATATTTTTTTCATGGTTTATTTTCTTGTTTCCATGATTATTTTTACAATTTTTCCGTGATTTAAAAAGTGAGCCATATAGGAAGCACTCTGTTTCCATTATGGTGCACATGTCACTTTTCATAGTTCGGCATTATTGCATTTTTTGTATGACAATCTCAAAACCAGGTTTTTTTTTTTCTAATTTGCCCACTGAACTTCTCTAACCAACAGCTTAATTATTAGATTCAGAGCTTTGGACAGAGGGTTTGTGTCGCTGATGAGTCCATAAAGATGACGAAACGGCCGTCTCACACTCCCACTATTGATAGTTCAGAGGCGAAACCTTTTGTTTATCTATTTTGCCTTCTTGGTTTATTGCTTATTTTATAATAGGCATGTTGAATTTTTATTGTTAATTTTTTATCTTCGAAAAGTATTTTTTAGTTGGTAAAAAAAAAAAAAAAATCAAATCTTAGGTGGCCCGTAATGAGGCCCCAACCTTAAAT
>JAFIDM010076410.1:0-14706 GCA_023159025.1 Thereuonema tuberculata | reverse complement strand
TATATATATATATATATATATATATATATATATATATAAAAATATCAGATCGTAAAATCAAATGTTAAATATAAATATGTTGCTAATCAGTTTTATCGCTAAATCATAAAGTTGATGCGAATGTCATAAGAAAGCAGAGTTTTTATTAGCTCGCTTTCTTGTCCGTGTGTTTGTTCGGTACAAATTTTGCAATTGATTTTAAACTAACTTCCCGATGACCTAGAGACTTGATACTTTAAACATAGCTCAGAACTGGATGACAATGCAATATTAACTCGCTTTCTTAATATTCAGATTAGGCAGCCTTAATTCTTCGGATGGCGTCGCGCAAACGACGGCTACAGAAGGAGAAGCAAAATCGACAAGAGAACAGAAACTGAAATAAACCTCAAATTTATCACGTGTCTCTCATCAAAATGTTTAAAATCGATTGAAAAATTTCATACACACAAGACTAAACAGCAAAAAATAATTATTTAAAAAAAATATTGTTTAATATACCACGTTTTTAAGACGGAATAAAAAGTATAAAATAATTTTTCCTAACCCCATACAGATTCCTAACTCCATACAGATAGTCCTGAAAATTTGTGGTTGTAAATTTTTAATAGCTGTGAAAGTACTTGTAAGATTTCAAACGAAAAACGTGGAGCACAAGAAAGTATACACTCCATCCATACCATCTCAATTATCTTTACTATTTCAGAGTATCACAATATCATGTGATATTGTTCAAAATGTGTGTCATTTGCAGATGATGAACTGTATGCTCAACCGCTGACCATGATAGTTCGCACATGTAGCGTGATACTGTCTTTTAGTTCTGCTAATGTTACAATTCCTCCACGATAAACCACAACACCTTTATGTATCACCACAACCAAACATCGTAAGGAGAACATAGTGGCCAGGCAGTGGGGAACACGCGACTAATTACTCGATCATTGGTAAAGTGTTGGCGCAACAAAGTTTGCACGAACCTTCCAATATGAGGAGGTGCACCATCTTGCATAAAAGAGATTGAATCAAGACACTGTTTTTCCTGGAGCTGGAACCACAAAGAGCTGGATCGTATCTTGCCGCAGTCATGGAACATGTTAGAGGACCATTAGCAGTAATTTCTTCAAAAAAATAAGGACCCAGGATAAATTTGAGTAGGAACCAACACCAGAATGTAAGCTTGGGCGAATGCAGAGACATTTCCTGCAAAACGTATGAAATTTTCCTTCGTCGACACCTGGCGATTTTGGGTGTTCACAGTGCCATTCAAATAAAAGTGCTCTTCGTCGCTTTGTAGGATGTTCAAAGGCCATGAAGTATCAACTTCCATCCTCTGCAGCATTCTCCAACGATTGATATGGCAACGTCTTCAATCACGTGATCACCGATGCACTTTTGTCCTCTGTTAGACTTAAATATCTAGTTTCTTCAAATTTTTTCACCATTTTTCTCATATCTTTGACATCGGTCTACGACGAACTTTTGAAGCCCGACGAAATTCAAGAATCGCAAACCATGACTTTCGTAATAAAACTTGACCATCAGCAAATGTCCTTGTAAAGTCATCGTCATCGCTGCTATTGCTAATAACACGTTCTCCATTCACACCGATTATTTATAGCCCTATGTCGGCTGCGTCCCTGATGTTTAAGCAAATCAGATTGTTTTCTCTTTGCATAAAGATTAACCCTTTGCAATTGAGTCGGTCATTGCAAGAATGTCCCAAATCCAAATATAAAAATTTCAGATCAAAGTGTTTTAGGTGTCATGAAGCATCAGTACTGCCGTATACGGAGCAACAATGTTTCAAATCCATTGCAACTCCCTTGCTGAGGCTGGCATTACGCGACGGTGACAGCAATAACATCCCAAGTAACGAATCCAGACAGTTTTTGTTATTTATCTCAAAATAAAGTTACATGGACTTGGGACGTTCTTGCACTGACTGACTCAATTGTGCTGACATTTGGACCACTTTAACAATAAAAAAAACGAAACGTTATAATTAAAGCCATGCTCCATTGTTATATAGCATTGCATGTTGAATGTTTTTCTACAATTATTTTTATTTTTGTAGCAAAAAGCGCCCTCTAGAGGACAGTTTTTTAGCTATTTTATTTTTGCAGAATTGTAGAGCGCATCCTTTGAATAGTATCAACTTTTGATGTCTCTCCGACTATTGGTTGCAGCTGTAGGATGCTCTAAATAGGCCAACTTTAATTATAATCGCTTTGTATTTTAATATCATATATAGTAATTTTATATTGCTATTTATTTAAGTTGTTGATTAAATTTAAAACTATGCAACCTGATCGTGATAGCGAACAAAATCGTACTATCCACCACTAACAACTCCCGAACGGAAAGTCGGATCGACAAACAGATTTCACCATCGTGTTCGGAGGCACAAACACCGTAGCAGTGTAGTAATTTGAGGGACCAACGCCCCCACCCCCATCCCATGTTTGAGATATATGGAATTGTTGTTGTATACTCCCTAAAAGCTCCCGAATGAAACAGCTTTCACCATCGTGTTCAGAGGCCAAAACACCTTAGGAATAGGGTATGTTCCGGGGCATAGCACTCGCCCCCATTTTCGAGATAGTTGTCATTGGATTTCCGCTTTTAGCTTAAATGTTAGAAATGCAACCGTCTGATTTCATTTATCATCTATAGCTTGATTGCTGAAGGTTTCGGAATTAAATAGTAAAGGTTGTCTGTTCGAATCCGGATTTGGTTTTTTTTTTCCTCTTAATTTTCTCTAAATCGTAGACATTTTTGGTATTTTCCTAATTTTTTATTTTTTACTAACTTTTTTTTTATTTTTCCTTACGTTAATGTACTTTCTTTTTTTATTATTATATTCAAAATATATTCACTAAACAAAATTATATTCACTTGTTTGTTAGGATTCCTGAATGTTTATAGGTAATTAATAAATAAATTAAAAAAAACCTAAATGTAATACTGTAGTTTAATTAAATACTATACATACGTATTGTAACATGCGTTTTTTTAACGATTTTTCCTTGCATTATCTCTATAGTGCGGGTTGGTTTGTATCAGTTTCCCACTCTGGCGCGATTCGCGTGTTAAAATTGATTTGTTACTTTTGCATTCTTAACAATATGTTTGGTAGTAAAAACTGCCTTGTTGATATTTTTTATAATTTCTTCTCATCTTCTAAATCGAGTAGGGGGGTATAATAACCTTAAAACCCAACTAAAACGCGTGCATAGAATGGTTATAGTATTACTATAACCGCGAAAAAGTGTGTCTCTATACTTTGCAGAACATTTTATTACTTATCAGTGATTTGTTTATTAATCATTAAATAGCTAGATCATTACGAGAGACTTACGAAAATGATATCAATTGTAGTCCTCAAGAAATCAGGTCAAGTCTACTCGAAGCAGTCAGCGATTCAGTTCAAAGAGAAAGTGTTAAAAAGCTTCAGGACAGACTTTCTGAGTAAGAAGGCAGTCCTAACAAGATACAGAAGTTTGTGATGAGTTACTTAAAACAGTTTCAAACCATTCTGCTCTTTGTTGGCGTCTAGGCAAAACGATTTTCATCTACATTTATCAGCTACAGAATCTCTCCTGAAGTACTTCTTTGCACACGATCATCAAAACTATGCTCGGTTGCTTTCTTTGTACTTGGTTTCAATGCAACAAACTGAACATCATCATCCGGAAATTTGGCACGAGTTCATGAACGGAAAGTTTGGAATACACAAACAACACGGTCCCCTGATCATGGGATTGAGCATGAAATCCGATAGCTGAAAGTAATCGGCGGAATAGTGGACACAGAATGACATTGCCCTGACAGGTTCTTTATGATTGCACCCGAAAAGTTACGATTATGTGATGAATTTGAAAAATGGTACAATGTTAGCATGGATTCGATAAAGACTAAGCATCCCGAAATTTGGGGGAGCAAGTTGCGCAGAACACTTCGTAACGCAGAAAAACTAAAAGATGTACTTGCTTCATATGAGAAGCTTAGTTTCAAAATCAGTCATCTCCAAAATTAAAAATTTTCGGAAAAGAGAAAAAATTGTACCTACGTTATTACTTCGAATTTACAAATAAACTTTTTTTTGCATTGTAGGTTATAGAAAAAGTAATAAAGTGACCCAAGTGAATAAAATCTGATACTGACAGTTTTAGCATTATATCCTATTTTTATGCGGAGAAGGCGGTATTTGATACTGTATAAAGTATAGGAAATAGGGGTTTTAGATTGTGCGACCTATATCTCGGAAATACAATTTCTTACTAGAAACATTGCAGTTCCTATTCACCGCTGTTCCTGTTAAGTCCAAAGGCGCTGGGTTTGGTCCCATCTGGTAAAAATTATCGATCTAACAAGACTAATACAAAAACCTAGCTAACCCTTAGGTCAAGAATTTTTAAAAATAATTTTCGCACTAACTAGTAATATCACCATTCATAATAAAACACTCTTTTATTGCAATAAACGTGTTTTACATAATCACACTCTCACTCTAGAGAATTTATTTTAAGTAGTTTCCTCATCCGTAGCGCTGCAATCGCATTCACTGTCGGTTCTGGAATCTGAATATTCTGCCTCATCAGTATTCCCTTGTAGAATTCCCGATCTGGGTTTTCTTCCCATTCTTTGCCGTACCTTGTAACGAGGAGTTTGCGAACATCCTGGATATTTTTTCTGATTTATTAGAACTCCAAAGGATACAAGATTCGGTGTTATCGACTGTAGCTTCCTTCCCCTCTTCGTAAACTGAACTGCGTGAAATCGGTATTGTAATTAACTTCACCTTTGACCAACATGTTGTTATTCTTTTTCGTAAAGTATAAGCGTTTCAGTTTGCTCAACTTGAACGGTAGACTGCTGGGGTTTTGAAAACTCCACTAGTCGCAGTTTTCTAGTCTGTGGGAATTTTCTTTACCATTCCGAAATGTTCGTATATTTTGTGGTAGTCTTCCGGTTTCAGCATTGCTTCACATTTTCTGATTTCCTATTCATTATATCCCAAAATGCGATCTACTGAAACGATCTACTTGAAACTTCTGCGACGCCAACACGCGTGGATAATAGTTTTGGATATGGCGGGGTTTGATAATGCATTCTCATTGGACATGGCGGGCTTTGAAACAGCACTCGTATCGAAATAATATCGCAATACATTGTTATGATTGTTTTTAAAGTTAAACTGTATGTTAACGGCGGGTTTTGATTTGAACTTAGCAAAAACTCTAATGGCTCGGAATTTGCAATTTTTGGAGATGGCGGGTTTTGAAACTAAGCTTTTCATATGGAAATCCTTTCGATGAAAGCGAAACCGAGCTACATACCTTGCTTACGAACGAAGTGATGACCGAAGACGAAGCAAATGATATCCTCAACCGTGATACCATAGGAAATCAATGTTTTGAAACGTTTTTCCATCAGAGCTTAAATGAAGATGAGATATGCGTGTGGGATTCTGTTGAGTAAAGTAAAACTAAAGACGTTCAAGTCATCAAGTGTGTCAAAGGTGATATCGGTTGGTGATGAGGTTATCAAGTTGAAGGAAGAAAGTAGCCTTCTGCATAGGTTCATTACAGCAGGTAGAAGCCGTCCCGAACTTGATCTGAAGGAATGTATTGGGGGCTACGAATTCAGCATCATTCCACGATCATTGTTTGCATCTGATGGAACATTACTCCTACCTTACTATAAGGCAAAGGTGCTTCGTCAACTGGAAGTAATTGGTTCTGAAGACACCGGTGAAACGTCTCACGGTGATATCAATAGTTCGAATGCGTCACCTAGCGATCCTGCAACTCTTAGACTAATAATTATTGATGGAATGGCATTAAGAAGACATCCACGATGTTAACTTGTAAGGACTTTGCAGTTGCTTTCATCTGTAAACTTATAGAAACAGTGAAGCCATATGATGAAGTTAGGTTGATGTTTGATAGGTACCTAGAACATTCCATGCAGGAGAAGGTGGGAATGAAACGACCAGTGGAAATACAACTTACTACCACATTAAAGACAGTACTTTAATTCGTAACATTTCTTTGAGCAGTTTCCTAGCGCACAATAAAACAAAAGCAGAACTGACAGAGTATCTAGCTGAGAAGACGTTGCATGAGGCTGTATCTAGTAGCAGCTTAAAGAAATTCACGGTCAATGCAGGCACGACTACCAGAGGTAATATACATTCCTCCAGTACTCCAAGCTCACAGCCAGGAAGAAGCAGATACCATCATGATACTTCATGCAAGTACAATTGACAAGGTTGTTGAGGTTGTGGTCTACTCCCCAGACACAGATGTTTTACTCCTCTTGATTCAGCTACACAAACATCTTCCTTCGAACATCTCACTGCTCACTGGAAAAGCCAAAGCCTCACGGAAAATACAGATAATATGTGAGAAACTTGGGGAGAATCGTGCAGAGACAATTCTTCCTTGGCATATATTCACAGATAGTGATGTTACAGGAATATTCGCAGGAAAAACGAAGGACTGGTGTTTCAAGGTTTTTCTTGACTGCGACGAGTTAATCCTCAAACCTCTCTCCAGCCTTTGTCATACTGATGAACAGCCGACTGAAGTGATCGTATCTGAGTAGGAAAGATTTGTATGCTCGATCTACAAATCGCAAGTTCACACGAATGTTAGTGCACTGCGCTGGTCAATGTATGCACACAAACAAGCTCTAGCTGAGCAGCTTCCACCCACAAAGGGATCTTTAATTCCCATGATCCAGAGGGCACATTATGTTACGAAACTGTTAATAAATGTCAACTGAGAGTCATCCAGTTCTTCTTTCACCTACCGACCATGGTTGGTTGATGCAACCTGATGGAATTCTCACCCCTACAATGTGCAATGACCCACCTGCACCAGAAGCAATTCTAAAGCTGATCAAGTATGGGTGCAAGAAAGGGTGTAAGTCAGCGTATTGTTCATGCTTGGGAAAGATGTGTTGTATCGAATTGTGTGGATGTGCAGACTTCGAGTGCAACATCGTCCCATTAGAACGACCAACAGATTTCGATAGCGAAACAGAATGATTGCTTTATAATATTTCCTATGTTTTTTACAACTAATATATACAGATTTTCTATTCTACTTCTATATTAAGTAAAATGATTCTTTTATATCCTAAAGTGCCTAAATATTACTTTTTTTATAATTTTAAAAATAAAAGAAAGTTGTGGGACTGATATCTTAATTTAGGACCACGTTTTTGTTTCTTTTGGACACCATCTTGGATTGGGGTTTTATATCAGCATGAAAAAAATGGCAACAAGCCATTTTTTAATCCTAAGGTGCTCATTAACAAATTTCAAAAGTTATTTCAATTTTAACAGGCCAGTCGAGCGAAATATACATACCAGCCCGCACTACTACTTTATAGGCTGAGTCAACCCCAAACCAGAAATTTTTGTACAAGTATTACTATTATGTAGTGCATGTAGTACTGTGTTTCATATCATACAATTGTGGGTCAAAGTTCTGTTTGTAGGAACTACTTGTACTCACACAAATTTCAATTCTGAGACTTGATCTCCTTTTTTTCTAAAACTCCTAAATGCTTGGAAATATTCAGGATTTTTTTGGAGAAAAAGTAGGGCAAGTCTCAGGATTGAAATTGGTGTGTGAGTGCAAGCAGTTCCTACCTGTTTGTAAAAATTTATGACTTTTGACTAATATCCTTCCTGAAAAGAATTACCCCTCAAAATGGGAATATTGTTGAAAAAAAGATAAGCTAAAGTTTCACCCCCTTTAGGATTAAGTTTTAAATGAAAATGCCACATAAGCAATATTGTAGCCCTTTATTTTTTGAACAAAGTGCTTTTTTTCCCCAAGTTGAGAGAGCCAATAAAGGCTGAGATATTTACTTTTCCGTAAATCCTTAAAATTGCAAAGCTGCACAGTCCTGTTTAACAAATCTGGCCGCCGCAAAAAACAAAATCCAAATTACAATAAAAAGTCATTTTGAACTATCAATATGTTAGGGGTCATTGGATTAAAAAAAAAATCAGATTTTTAAAAAATAATCGAGCAATCATTTTATTTTTTTATGGATCTTTTCAAGTGGGATAATTACTATTTCAAGTGCTATTACTGGAGAAACTTCTTATTTTCTATAAAATTTCCAAATTTAGCAATATAGTGATAAAAGCTTTTCTATTATTTATTTGTTATTTATTTTTGATAGCATGTGTGGTAGAGGGTTATACTACAGATTTGATTTAGAATAATACGAGGATCATTCAATAAGTAATGTAATATTTGATGAAGTATGTTTAAACATTCCCGCAGTTCTGAAATTGTTTCATCATTCTCTGCTGTGCGGCAGCGCTATCGTTCAAGATGGCGTATGTGAATGAGATGCGTTCCAAACAAAGACAGTTCTAGAATTTCTTTTGGCGGAACAGGAGACCGTGACAAATATTCACATTTGAGACTAAGCAATTGATAAAAGCTCTGTGAGTAGTTGGGTGAATCGTCTGTCGTCATTGGAAAAAGGAAAAGGAAATATGTCTAATCTCCCGCGTTCTGGCCGACTGCACAAAGCTGGGACTTCTACAATGCTGCTAAGTACAACGATCAACTCAGACATCTATATGAAGACTCTTAAGAAACTGAGGAAATTATTCCAGCGTGTTCTTGGCCACAAAGACGTAAACAAACTTCTGCTCCACGACAACGCCAGACCTCACTCAAATCTTTATATCCCCGAAGAGATCACAAAACTTCACTGCACTTCTCCCTCATCCACCTTATACCTATTCGGACATCTAAAGGATGCAAACCGCGGGAAGCGCTACGGCAACGATCAAAAAATTCTTGACGCATTACGAAGTTGGCTGAGGCACAGACCAGTAGAGTAGTACTGTCAAGTCATATAAGCTGTCAAGTCATCGCGGTGGCGTAAGGCCATGGACTTAAATGGAGATATGTTGAAAAATATTTTTTTTATAGGTAAAGAATTTAGGAATAAGGTGATACATTTAAAACTGTGTTGTATTACTTACTGCACGACCTTGATAATTACTAAGAATTCTGTGAAGTATAATTGTTTTAAACTGTGTTTGATATAGTCTGCAAACTTCAAAGCCTTGCTTATAATCTCGTTTCTTCTTTCATCATCACTTTCGATGTTTCGGCTCTGAGTCATAGCAACAAACAGAAAAAAATAAAAAAAATTGCCTGGACTTCTGTTGATAATGACAATGAACTTATATTCCTGTAACGGTCTGGGGTTTTCCAAATCCATCATCTATTTGTAAATCAGAATTTCCATTATTTGTAGCAATACTTCCTATTATTTATATTTATGGATTACATTTATCTCTTTAATTTCAAACAGCAAATCATATCATTCTCTAGGCCATGATTTAGAAAAAGATATACTATTCTTGATATTTAATTTTAAAGCATTACTTTTGTTACTCTTAATACGTATGGTCAATTCAAATTCAATTCAATTGATATTAAAGTCATAAGATTATGAATCTTTTTTCTGAATACTACGACTTTTAATAGATTGTCCAATTGTAAATAGTATTTTAAAAGCAAGTCAGATGTAAAAGTCGTGGTTTTTTTTATGCAATATCATTGTCACTTTTTGTCTTACACTTCTTAAATCATTAATCTGAAATAAAAACAGTTATACTCAGACACTTTTCATTTTAGTTTGTGACTAGATTTTTTTAAATCGCATCATAATTAAGATTTGGTGTTAATTTTACGAATACGATCGGCTGCACATTCTAAAAAGTCTATTAAATGTACTATTTTTCGTGGATTTACAAACGTGAATGTTGTAGAAAATTTAATTGAAAGAATTTCAATTAAGAAATGGAAAATTCATTTTGAATTACATATGTTATTTTGCCTCCTCATAAGATGCCATCAGAGCACGTGCAGCCTTTTGACCTGAATCTGTCTCTACCCATTTTTATATTGTTTGATATTTTAAGTTACAAAAAGTTTTGCTTCGTTTAGAAATATTGTGAAAATTAATCATAACTTTCCATGTGTTTTTGTGTTACGAACGCAAAAACTTGGCATTTTCTTTAGAGATGTTATTATAATTACTTCAATAAGTAATATAGTTAATAATGATGTTGCTTCTCGTCTCTATCTTTTGAACTTCGATTCACTATGTCTCACAAGGATATGGTTTGGTTTAACAGGTCGAAACTTCCCTTGAAATTTTTATCATTTATTCAGGACCTCAAGTAGTTATTGTATGCCAAATTTTAATAGCTCTTACGCACCGGAAGGGGGTTTAAAAATGCTAAAGTTACAAGAAATAGTGATGCGAGTCACGCTATCTCCTGCTGCCCGCGGCCACTCCAGGTCAGACAGAACGGACGACGCTCCAGAGCAAAATACTTAATTTATAAAATAATACTAATGTAATTACTGTTTCTAAAATAAAAGCAGTAAGTGGTCACATTTGTAATTTAAAAGAACGTGATTTTATCTAAAAAAATAACGAAAAAATATTACAATTAAAAAATTGAAGAAAATTTCTGTAATGCTAACTGTAAATTATTTTGGCATTTTATAGATATAATTACAAATAAAAATAGGGACAATAAATCGAATAATAACTTAAAGAAATAAGCAAAACATAAAGGAATAGAAAATGTTTAAATAAAACTGTAAGATAATTTCTTAAATTTAGGAAACATTTCAAAATCGTGAGACTGTGGAACTAATATGTTTCTAAATATTAAAGTCACAGCAAATGTCAAACTTTCTACATAATGTAATTATTATTTGAAAAATAAAAACTACAAAGCAAAAGTGTGGCGTCATTTGTGTAGAAACTAGAATAGAAAATAAAAATGGAAAATACTTTCGTAAAATTTTGGAAAAATTACTACAGGTAATTGTAGAACAATAAGAATTTTTGGATATTAGTCTTACGAACAAGTATAACTCGATGGCTTTATCCCCAAACTATATTTGAATTACAACGATATTCAAAAAATAGTAAAAATAAAAATTCTATGGGTGGAGATAATGTAAAAACCACAGATACGAAATATTCAATAATTACTTTGCACAAATCTTAAATACATCTTTTCTTTAATTTACTTTCTTCTAAAATTTGATTGTACTTTCATTTTAAGAATTTATTTTTTATATTTATTTTTCTGTCGTGCTAATATAGTGGCATAAAATATGATGAACATCTGGGAAGAAATAATCCTGGGAGATTAGAAGGAAAGTTGAATTGGTGAAGAGTTTACAAGGAAGATTAGTAAACTATTTAACGAGACCGTTACAGTGTGTTCTATTCATCTTTAACTTTTCATATTCTACCCATGATTAACTGTTAATGGGACATAAATTGACAATTGAAAATAAATTTTTAAAAACAGTTTTCTTAAACTTGTTTTATTTTTACAAATTTAAAATTAATTTCTTTTAAAATATAAATGACGCCACACTTTTGCTTTGTGTCTGGCCTTTGTGTCGTTCATACAAAAGATTTGGTTATAGAATTCAGGATATATGGAAAATTTTACATTTTTTACCACTTCCTTTTAAAGAGTCCACATAATAAACAAACATTGCTGCTGTCAGATCTTGATAATAAATACAGATAGTTTTTTATTGAACCTAAGCTGTTTATAAGCACTTCTAATATTACGTGGTAATGTTGGAGGGTAAAAGATAAATACATGAAAAGGGAAACAATGTGGTTAATTAAAGCGAGCTTATGGATGCTCATGTTCTCGAAAACTTGTGTAAAACTTGATAGAAAATTTGTCATTTGCCAATTGCAGCTTGGAGAAAACGATGTCACTTTATACATGTCAATGGCACATCTCGTACTGCTTTCATTAAGATGGCGATTAAAAATGCAATTCGGCTAAATACAAAAACAAAGAAATTGATTTTGCAGCTTTAATTTTCTTATAAAATCTCAACTCATTCCAAAGCAGAGGTAAAATAAAAGATCCTGGCAGAAGAGAAGGTGGTAGATGAAGGTGGGAGATGGATGGAGAACAACTCTTGTTTTCGTAGGATTGCAGAAAGGACAACCAGATTTCTGCGTAAAATTAGCACTATCGTAGTTTATCTTCTCGGCGCCGAATTGCTTCCAAATATACCTCAAATTAGATCATTTAAGCAATTGGCAGGTTTTCCGAACAAATGTGAATTCACCGAGCAACTTGTCGGTTTGAGACAAGTTTTCGAGAGCATGTAAAGAAGCCATTAGAGAATTTTAATCCAATCGGTCAAGATGAGCTCAAGATTCATGATTTTTTAAAATTCTTAACAGACGTTGTACATCACATGTTTCAGCAATTAAAAGAAAAATCCAATTATTTATGGGATTATCTAGGATTCAAATTCTTGTCTTCTTAGTAATTTCCCAAAGAAAAACAAGCGCTGAAATGAATAAATTTGGATTAATGAATATGTAATAGTAAAATGACAAAAATTATTTGTAATTTTTTATTAACTGCTACACTACGTAATAAGTCAGGGAATATTCCATTGAACATTTATAATTATGTTTGATGAGATATGGCGAAATTCCCTTTTTATAATTGAATGGGTGAGTTGAAAAAGGTACATCTTCCACAAATTTGACAAACTAAACTGAGATAGCCATTTTCTTATTTGCACGTATATACATCCATTAAAAAGAAAAAGAAATTTATTTCTCAATTTTAAGTCTGCTTTCCAGAGCCAAGTAAAAATAAATGAGTTGAAGAAGGGACATATTCCACGAATATGTTCTTTTGTCAACTGAAAGCTGCACTTGCATTGAGTTGAAAAAGGAACATTTACATTTTTTTACGCTATAAAAATTTTGTATATCGGTATATTTACAAAGCACAATACATGGCATGATATAATGTTACATTACGTAAAATAATATACACAATAATACATTTTTCTTTTTAAACATTGAGTTGAAAAAGGAACATATTTTTCAACATATTTACATAGTTTTATGTTATAAAAAGTTATATATCTATATATTTACAAAGCACAATGATTTTACTTCACTTAAAGGTATAAATCGATAATAGAAAATTTTTTTGTAAAAAAATTAGTTTTCTTAAAAAACATTTTTTTTTTATTTTTCCAAAAGTTTACATTTGTGGAATATGTACCTTTTTCAACTCACCCATTCAATTAAAATTAACATATTAAGGATGTTTATAAGATGTTATAAAGTCATTGATTACTTATAACTTTCTAATATCAAGTTTGGCTTGCTTGAATCTAACTCAAATAGGTTTTAAAAATCTTTTGGCCTTGAGTGTTTCAATAATAATACAAATAAAAATAACAATAGTAACAAATAACTATTCTTTTATAATAATTAATCAAAATTATTTTGTCTTACAGCAATTGATGCAGTTATTCTGATGTCTTACAGCAATTTATGCAGTAATTTTGCCAGTCAGGCATAATCCAACTTAAAATTTGATTAAAATCAATTAAAAATTGAATAAAAAGATTGCAATATGTTGTTAAAGGGAACAACTCTCTTAAATAAAAATCTCATTTGACATTATATTTCCTTTAATTTACGTTCAAAAGTTTATCATCCTAACAATCGCGGCTCAATTTTAGGTATTTTTCAAGAAATCGGCCTTCGAAAAGACCCGAAATGGTGTTCTGATGTTATCAAATGAAAACGCTCTGTGTTGGTCAGACGCCATTTTTCTCGATCGTCCGACTCCATGCTCAAACTGCTATGTTCGCAACACATAGCAACTCCAAAGTTTCCCAATTTTTTTTTTATTCTAATTTCAGACATGTCTCTGTCAGAGCCCAGCTTTGTTAAGGGTAATTCAGAGAATTTACTGATGGTAGATTCTCTAATGATTGCTAATATCTTTTTTTTTTATTCGAAATGAAGATTTCGTTTCCGCCAAAACAAAGGGCGTGAAAACTGAAAGGTAATTAATACTCTCATAGCAAACAAAGATAAAGACTCTCCGAACACAAAAACTCTCCGATCTTAATGTGAATTAACTCTTTCAACTTACAGGCATTGCTGAAATCACGACTGAAGGATTCAATTTTCAATATAATCAAAGTTTGGGAATTCAATTTTTTTGTCCACCTTTTTGAAATTCACATCTATTCAAAATATTGTTTTATTTTGGGAAAAAGATACAACTTTAAGTTACTTGTTTTACTATCATAAAAATTATTTGAAATAACAGTTGTAATATGATAAGTAATTTTTTTGTTTGAAGAACAACTGAGTAATTTGAAATTACGACCACTTAGTCTACTTTACATATTTAGATTATTTAATAGTGTGTGTGTATGTATGTGAATCTATCCCTAAAAACTTCTTAAAGCTTTGAAAATTGACACATTTATTTACAGAGAAGAAACTTACTAACTTACACCACGTATCGAATGTTTTCAGCTTGGATTCATGCCAAAAAATTAGGCCTAGAATATGATGAAAATTCCGTAGAAATGTACTAAAACAATGATCTTCTATTCATGTACTAAACAATGGAAGCTTATCTTGTTATTAACGAACTGATTGCGTGCGTTTGAGTGATTACAAATGATTTGATTTTGATAACTTTAGAAAGTAATGTGGATCTAATTAAAAATCTTCAAAGTGGAAAAGTTTTTGTCTGCTCAATACAAATCTTATAGTTTGAAAATAAATGGAGACGTTTCACCCTTTACAAAAAAAAAA
>JAFIDM010076409.1:0-14888 GCA_023159025.1 Thereuonema tuberculata | reverse complement strand
TTACTCTTTAGACGAAAAAGTGAGATTTATTCGTGAAGTAAAAGAAATTCCGCAAAAATCAAAAGCAGAAATAGCGAATAGCTTAAATATACGTTATGCTACATTATGTGTAGTCATTAGTAAGAAGGAATCAATTTTACAAGAATGTTGAAAGTTCTGTTCAAAATCTGTAAAATGCAGCTGTGAACAAAGGGACAATTTGCAGATATGGAAAAATGAGTAACAGTGTGATGGAAAAGTAGTGAAAATTTGGTGAGTCTTTGCTTTTCATTTATCTTATAACTGTAATTGTGCAATGGGTATACAGTATTTTATTCAATCCCTTAAAGTTTCTTAAAACTCGAAATCAGAAAACCTCTATGAAAATGAAATACACTATTTTGAAATTAACAGTTTTACAGTTATGCATATCATATGTTGAAAAATATGTAACTAATACACAAATATTTATTACGAGTGTTCTTATTTAAGTTTAATTAAAAACAGTTACACCTGAGTTGAAGAAATTCTTAGTAATTTAAAATTTTCCCATTTGAAATACATATAAATTAGATTTTAGTGTGTGTGTATATATATATATATATATATATATATTCTTGAAGGTAAATATGCAGATAGTCTCAGATAATTGAAGCAATTGAAGCTTTTAAAAAGTTGCAACAAATTTGCCAAAATTACAGTAAGATTCAAATGGAATGGTGTAGATTACCTGTTTTGTGTTCCTAATAAATAACCAGCAACTAAGATATACGTGACAAAGGCCATAACTATTTAAAAATAAAAATGAAATGGAATTCAATGAAAGAATAATCTTCAAACAATAATAATAATAACATGTAGAACTTAATAAAATAATAGGGTTATTCAAAATTATTTAATATTATATACAACATGTTTCGCAGCAATGTTTTTATTGCATTTTCAAATGTAAATACAACTTGACTTTCACTTGAAAATGCAGTAAAAACGTTGCTGCGAAAAATGTTGTATATAATATTAAATAATTTTTATATATTAACCACATTATATTATGAAGTTCTATATCTAATATTAATGGGTTTCTTTACATTATTAAGCCGTAAATAATCATAACAGCAACAAAAGGTGATAATACAAAGGTGAACAGTCATCAAAAATAAACACGTATTTTTTTTTTTTCCTTTTTACAAATTATAACAACTTGTCATTTGTAAACATGAAAAACAGGAGTAAAGAAAATGCATATTTCAATTCACACCTTTGAGTTATCGTCAATATGGAAAAAATCTAGCTGACGAGTCCTAATAAGGACAAAACAACTGTCCTAGATTCCCGTTAACCCAAAACGATAACCCAAAAGGTGTGAATTGTAATTTGCATTTTCTTAATCCTGTTTTTTATGTTTCAATTTTATTGCACGTTAAATTTATAAAGATAAAGTCTTAATCTTACCTGGTATATAAAGGTCTGGAGCATTTATCTCATATCTGGGTGGTACAGGTTCATCTTGATTATATTTGATTGACCAGTCCTTTAAAAAAAAAAAGGATGTTTTTTATAAATTATTTATAAATGAATAAAAATAAATACATTGCATTTATTTTATATATACAGCAAAAAAGAATGTATTTTTTAAAACCATATTAGTAAAAAAAAAAAAAAAGTCCTAAAAGTCATTTAATCAGCTATATTTTGTGAAGAACCCTACGAGTTCCTTTTTTTTATAGCCTTACATTTACATGAAAGAATTAGTAAAATATTTGAAGGTTAATAACAACAGTGAAACTATACACATTCATCTATAGCAGTGTGTTTTCTGTCCAACCTTTGATAGCAAATAATGGCTAAATAATGACTGTACTTCTAAACTATATATGATAACATTAACCTAAGAATCCTCGTGATCTTTAATCTTCATAAAAACTTGTCAAAAAGTTTCCATCTCTTGCCTGATGTAGTATGAACGATCTTTACCTTATAATTAAGGGTTTTTTGTTTTGTCTTTTTTAAAAAAAACCGCAGTGTTTCTTTAAACACTGAGCTTTATTATTAGTTTATTCAATTTTATTTTTTTAACAAATCAACTATGGCAGACTAGGACCAACTACTATGGATTATATCATACTTTCATATCATTGTAATTAAGGAAAGTCACGAAAAGCCTGTTACTACTAAGTTTTCATTTCAAAAACAAAAACATCTTCATTACAACCAATTATTACCTTCAGCTTAAAGGAAACAAAGACCTATAATTTTGCCACTAACTGAATATTGAGTGAGAAATGATAGTCTCTTGTGTTTTCTTCTTTAATACCAGGAGTTACATTTTTCATATGTTTAGGGAAGTGTGCAACAAGCTTTCATTAACATTGAGGGTTGTTCAAATTTCCCCTCAATTGACATTTTCTGTGCACAAACATTCATTAGGGGCTTAACAATCACTTATGAGTCATCAAATTTTAGCAGCAAGATTTTCATCCATCAACTAACTCCAGCAGCCCCTGCTCTATTCCCGTAATTTAAGATGGCTGACTTTGGCTGTGACTGAAACTGACTCTTGTGATTTTGACTATGGATTAATGTATCTTTTCTACTAAAAGACCCGAAAACAATGTTAAATATGATTAATTCCTTTAAAAGGTTCTTGTCTTGACAATTCTTCTCTTCAAGAAAAAAATTCTGCCCAAGTGTTTTTTTTTGTTCTCCATGCAGGCTGTAATTTTAAAATCACTTGTGCCTACGAAAAATCAGGAAATGACATTAAATGTTATTTATCAATCACAGCCACTTTTAGAAACGCAATACGCTATAACACTCATCAGTGAAGTTTTGTCAAATTTTATTTGGTGCACACTAATTTTTATTTGAAGACTGATTAAGATTAACGGCTCATCAACTGACAACAAATTTGATAGAGTGTTGGTTACTGTATACCGCCCATAGACTGTATGTAGACACAAAATTTTTTTGACAGCAACAATTGTTATTACTTCTCTTTCAATTTAATAAAGTCATATTCCAATTCCAACAGAAGACACAATATGAAATGAACTGCACCACAGTGAAAATGATAATTTTCTGTGGTGGTATAAATGTATAAAATTTACTTCATAGGAGCATCACAAAATATAACTTTCCAGAATCACAAAAATTTATCACTTGATAAACTGTGAAATCAACAAACTAACAAAGGAGTAAAAGATCAGAATCTACTGTGGTGCTTATTACTGTACATTTGAAGCCATGAAGGAAAGATGGAGATAGGAAAGCAGAAAATCATGTACTAAAAATCAATGCATTCCAGATTAAACATATGTACTACAAGATCTTTTTAGAGACTTTTAGTTTAAATTAATAATATAAAATATCAAAAACGTATCAAAATGCTGTGTAATAAACATCCATAACTGATAAATACTGTTGTTCCTTTTTTGAATAATTGAAGCTCAATAGTGACCACATTAGGGCAACAATACTTCCTGGTTTATCTAATAATGTATTGTCCTTCTTATCAGTTGCATCCTGATATTCATTTAGAAAACAAAAATAATGAAAAATTAAGTTTCTTTTCTGTGCCTTACGAAATGTCCATGTCACATTTTCATAAATCAGATTTAGCAAAAATTTTATATAATTTTATTCTAACAGCAACAAGGTTATAAAAACACTGTTCACTTAAACAGTAAATAGTTTCAATTCAGAAATTTACTCCAGTAAAACAGTAGATATAAATTTCACCTGTTTCCCCATTAAAACCATTGTTTTATATTAAAAGAGTCCCTTGTTGTTTTTTCTTATATTATATGATGATTAAATACAGAACTTTATTGATAATTTTAAGGCACTCATCATCAGTAAACAAATATTGTATTAAGAGAAGACGTCTGTTCTCAAATTTCTATTCAATGTTTGCCTACAGTCTGCAATTCATTGAGCGAGGATGCGAAATCTCACTGTTCCACTATCATGTCCATTTGGTCTCTCTGTATGCACATCACACTAAAATAGCTAGACAGATTTCCATAAAATTTGGTACTTAGCCTATTTATGGACTAGCTTAAAGCACAAAAACATTTATTTTGGCCTCTAACTCGTCCCCCCCCCCCAAAAAAAAAATCCCTCCGCAGTCCCCTACTAAAATGAATGGGTCGATTTCTTTAAAATTTGGCATGAAACTTATTTAAGATCCAACTTAAAATATGAGAATGATTATTCTGGTCTCCACCTCCCTCTCAGAATTGACCGACCTCCAGTTCTGCATGTTCAGCCCCATTATGCAATGAACAGCAGTGTATACTTACATTATAGTGTATAGTTTATATTTTGTACATATAATATAATGTATACACTATGCTATTCAACTAATCATCCTTTGTGAAAAAAACTTTTTACTCCATGACGATATTTCGAATGATTTTTTTCAATATTTCTTCTTCAGGTTACAGGTAAAAGAGGAAAAATAAAATAAACCTTCCTCTAATTTCATCAAATTCTTTTAAACAACATTAATGAATGATAGTATGTGATATTTATACTTTGTAATAAGAGGAAGGTTTATTTTATTTTTCCTCTTTTACCTGTAACCTGAAGAAGAATGATTGAGAAAATCATTCAAAATATCGTCATGGAATAAAAAGTTTTTTTCACAAAGGATGATTTGTTGATGGATTTATATATATATATAGACAGATAAGTATGTATTAACACTATGCTATTCATTGCGTAATGGGGATGAACTTGCAGAGCTGGAGGTTAGTCAATGCGGGGAAGGAGGTGGAGGCTAAAATAATATATTTATATAAATGCAATCTTTACAACATGTTTATGTCTCATTTATAATTGCATTTCAAGAGAAATATCTTCAACTCTTACATCTACAAATACTTACCGAATGTGAGAACGGGAAGAAAATTAGCCGCAGCTTGTTCAGAACATAATTTGTATCTACAGCAAAGTAGTATTTCAGTTTAGAAACTGAAATATATTTTTCAAGCTGCAAGGAAATTAAAAGAATGAAATATTATAAAAAATATATAAGGAAATAGAAGAGAAGCGTAAAGCATATTTAAGAAGCTTATTATAGATACAGTACCATAAAATAAATATTCCTATTTCAAACTTTGTAATACAATTAAAGCATGGATGTTTGACGTTCAATTATTACAATGCTGCACAATATATTAATTGATAAACAAAACACATTAGTTCTAGGAACAATAAAAAATTCAATCAGACAATTAATTAAAAGCAGGAAACCAAGAAACTATCATTTAACTATTACTTAGGCATACAGTGAAACCTGCTAAGTTGACCACCCAGTGGTTCCCCGTTTTAGTGGTCAACTTACCAAGGGTACAATACTAATTTTTTGATTTTCATATTTTATCATCTACATACTACTATACATATACAGTGTAGTATTACAAAATTATACACATGAAATCAAAATGATACAAAATAGGAATAATATTGCTAATTATGGTTAAACATTAATTATGCATACGTATTACTTATTGGATATTGTCATAGTTACTACTGTATGTACTACAGTAGTAAGTTGAACAGAAACAAGTTAATTTAATTACGAAACTCAATTTATTATTACAGTATTACATTTTGCATAGGTATAATAAACTTAGTGTACGTATTAAGGGTTTTATACTTCACATACACTATACTGGAAAGTATAGTACTTCACACATACTAAAATTCTGGAAGTGGTCAACTTATAAAGGTTTTGAGCTATGCTTTGTGACAAATTCTACCTAATTACCTGGTCAACATATAAGTTAGACAGGTGGTCAACTTATAAAGGGTTCACTCAATGATAAAGTAATTAAGCCATTCCGTTCCTGGTCAATTAGGTCAACTTAGACAGGTGGTCAACTTGACAGGTTTCACTGTATATATTTTAAAGAATATTAAAGTTCTCTGAATAATTAAAATTTGTGATTTTTCTATTTTATCTATATTACTATTATAAAGCAGAAGATTTTGTGTATTTGAACGTGCTAATCTCAGGAACTACCAATCCGATTTGAAAAATTCTTTTTGTGTTAGATAGCCCGTTTATTGAGGAAGGTTATAGGCTATATAACATCACGCTACGACCAATAGAAGCAAAGCAGTAAACATAAATGTCAACCAACCTGGCAAACTGATGGGTGCGGCAGCAGTGACAATGCACTGGGTTGGGGGTATGTTGGTCGCATGATGAGAACCGAATATTACCGAGAAGGGACGAATAATTAAAATTTAATGCGGGTGAAACCGCGGGGCACACCTTGTCTTTTATAAACAATTAAATACTATCATTGAATCTCATCTCTATTTAATGATTATTAATATTATTATTGAACAATGTTTGTCCAAATTTATCCTACTTCTTCAAAATAGAAAAGAACAGCAACTCCAACTACTCAAATTACTGCTTCATATTGAGATGCAGTCAAAACTTAGATTAAAATTTAGATATGAGACTACCATTTATTTTAAATACAACAAAAAGAAATAATGTGTGCATCACACACATACAAATACAAAATATGATTTTATTTCTGTACCTTTTTTTCTTACAGTGCATAGAAGCACTGTTAATTAGTTCCTGCAAAGCACTGTTAATAGTAACCACAGGCATTTATTATAGTAAATGCCAAGGAAGTTTGTGAAGTTAGCTAATTTATCTGTGGAAGTGAATACTGTCTTTAGACATTTTAAGATGGTCAGTTTCATATTATAAAATGATAAAATGATCTTAGCCTCAAATTAAAGTCATGTGACAAAGATATGTATTGCACATAAAACAACAAAAGAAAAAAAAAACAAACAAAAAAAAAACAAACAATGCAAGCAAAGTTTATGATGAATCAGTGGGTAAATGGAATTTTCAAGTACTGTGATGATATTTTAAAACCTTTGTCAGATTAATTTTCGTTTTATAAATGTTTACCTTTTTGTCAACCAGATCTTTTCCTTGGCCTACTAAAGCTTGTCCATAATTCATTGCCATACTAGCCATGACAGGATCAGTTAATAACTGCTGACCAGGAAATGCATTCATGTCGTATCCTACATTGCTGTTGGGTGGCGGGTAACCTATATCAAATAAAGCCAGAAATCAACAGTTAATTAAATTTATTAAATATTAGAAATAAAAAGCTATTTATTTCTAAAAAAATAATCCTCTAATAAACCTAATCCTAAATCACTCATTTTCCCCAATGCCTTCGCTTCTCTTGAGATCATTCATAAAATAATCTGTTACCACTAGTAATAGCTAAGAAGTCTAGCTGTTGCAAAAGCCTTAAAGATACACACACGAGTTATCTGGTACTATAAAAAGAGGCCAGTGTGGCTAATGCAGGAGATACCAATGATATAAGTTAATATACCATTGAAATAAATTATTCAATTTGGCCTAATAATTCTCGAAAGTCGTGTGACTACTGCCAAGACTGCAGATGCAACCACCAATAGAATTTTTTTTTTTCATTTCCTATAACTGATGACCGTTCCAAGATGACCAATGAGATGAAACATGATGGTGAGATGCCTAAATAGTATCAAACTATTAAATATGCCTCTGAAACATCTGCATTCTTAATTATACATGGCTGTAAGGACAAGAAGCCAGTTATTTCAATAACAAGAATGCAGATGTCAAATGTAATAGTTTTGATACCAAGAAGAAGTATCAAAACTATTGAAACTGGAAACCTGATCACCCACAGAGAGAGCAGCAGCATAGGTGCTGTGATCTTGGTGCAATAGAGGTTTAAAGGATCGGCATCCTGTAGATTGATGGAGATTTATCAATCTAATTGCTGGAGTGAAATTCTCATGTAGAAATGATGGATTAGACTGAAGAGGTTCTGGAACAATAATTTTGACAGACGATACCCATCTTCTTTGGCACCAGTAAAATCATAAGAGAGCTGGGAATAGAAGAAGTGGAATTACACTTCTTGTCCAAAAGTTATATGAGCTGCGAAACATGGGATTAGATGTGTGGAGAACACTTGGAAGTCGCTGGACGAGAGATATGAAAAATATAGTAGTTAGGACAATCTTTGCCACTAAGGTCTGGGAAGATCCAAACTACTGATCCTGAAAGCAAGCACAATGGTCTGACTTATATTCAAGTCAAATATAAGAAGTGATAAAAGCACAATGAAATGAAAAGAAAAACATCTAAATGACAAACACACTGCAAATATTGCTGGAATCTGAATTTGTTGACCTTAAACGGCTCTTGTTTTAGAGCCAACAGATAGTTATTAAAGCCGGCAATTAATGTGTACTGGTAGATGTCACGAACAATCTCTTTGGAAGAATTTAATGAAGCCTAGATAGGGCTAACCACACGGAATGATGGAAGGGCAGAAAAACCATAGAGGTACAGTGAGAATATTCATCTTCCATAGGAATTTCAGTGTCATGTGACACACAAAACACCATTATGAACAAAAACAAATAAGAATAAATTGATATAATAAATAATGTTACCAGAATTGCCAGAAAAAAAAAAGATGAGAAGAACAATTCAGAAAATAAGCAATGAAGGTACTCCAGAAATAATTCATATTTCACTGAGCAAAGTTTTGGGATAATTATTAGGAATGATTGCACTATAAAATCTACTAAAGTTAAAGATATTGTAACCAAAGACCATCTCAGCACCTGAACAAAGCATCATCAAAGGATGATTCGAAATACAAGAAGCGTCAAAGTCACGAGATTTAAGTTTTTTTTTTTTTTTTTTTTTTTTTTTTTAAATCTGGAAGAAAATAGCATTCCAGCAAATAGTCACATCACTGTGAAGAAATATCTGAAGAAAGAGAAATATCATTAGAATAAGTTTCAAGAATAACAAATTATTTGGGGGAAAAAGTGCCATTTTAAACTTAAATCAGCTCTTATCAATTACTTGGAATTTGCATAGTAAAAAATTACAAGTTTTTTGATCATGTAATATTTTTATATATTAACATACTTCTTAGACATTCTTTAAGCATTATAATTCAAAACTAGTTCTGCTTTTGCAAACAGCCTTTGTTTAGATCAGATTTTTTTTAACCAAAGTTATAACTAAGGCAGAAAAGGCCAGACACACAAATATTAATTCATTTAAATTAATGATTATAATTACAGACGTTTCGATTTGCTACATATTACAAATCTTTCTCAATGACATTCGCAAGAAAAACACAAATAAACAATTCAGAAAATATAATAATACAGCACCCTCTAGGGAACAAATGAGCAAAAATTTTTTTGATGTAACTGAAGATAAATAAAACATTAAAATTACAAATAAAAATCATGTCATCATGAAGCAATGATTATAAATTTCTCAAATTTGTATCAAATTAAAAAGAAATGACCTACTGTTTAATGGAATCATTATATAAGGTCCTTCGATTTAATGGGGAATCCTTATTGGTACATATGTTTACGGAAATTTGATTATTATAGCATTTTTTATTAGTGAGGATAAATACAGACTCAGTACATTTGCATAAGTGAACATTGCTCGCCCATGCCATCAGTGCCGTATTTAGGATCTGTGTGCCCCTAGCCTAAACCTGTGGCGCGGGCCCTACCGACAAAATATTTTTTTTAAATTAACCTACAAAAACCGCATTTTCAGCAATTATCCAATTAAAAACTTAAAAATAAACGTTTAAAGTTTATTATTAAATTATAGAAAATTTACGTGCGACATTCCTATACAGTATTTAGAATTTGATGAATTCATGAAAAACTTCCGGCTGACAGATAGTGGGAGTTAGTCAGGCTGGTCAAACATCCAAACACTACCTTAAGTTAAACTAAATGCAAATGATAAATGATGATTACGATCACCAAACTTTTATACTATTTATTTACTAAAATAAACCCGATTTAAAAAATTGACGTAGAATCATTTTTCACCTGGACAGTGGTCGCAGGACCCTTTGTGGTGCGGGCCCATAGGCTGCAGCCTAGGTAGCCTATGCTTAAATCCGGCCCTGCATGCCATAATGGAAGATCCTTTCAAATCCAATTACTGTTACCCACATGCTCGAAACAGGCCATTCTTTGAATTTGAAAGGATCTTCCATTATGGCATGGGCTAGCAATGTTCACTTATGCAAATGTACTGAGTCTGTATTTATCCTCACTAATAACAAATGCTATAATGACCAAATTTCCGTAAAACAATGTAACAATATGGATACCCCATTAAATTGAAGGACCTTATATAATGATTCCATTAAACAGTAGGTCATTTCTTTTTAATTTGATACAAATTTGAGAAATTTATAATCATTGCTTCATGATGACACGATTTTTATTTGTAATTTTAATGTTTTATTATCTTCAGTTGCATCAAAAACATTTTTGGTCATTTGTTCCCTAGAGGGCGCTGTATTATTATATTTTCTGAATTGTTTATTGGTGTTTTTCTTGCGAATGTTAATGTTAATGGTCACATTGAGAAAGATTTGTAATATGTAGCAAATCAAAACGTCTGTAATTATAATCATTAATTTAAATGAATTAATATTTGTGTGTCTGGCCTTTTATGACTTGGTTAATCCATATCGACGGACGTAAATTATTCAACAAAGTTATAACTATTTAGGCAATTTGATTTATTGTGGATCCAACGCTACCACTAGTCTGACGCTCAATAATTACATAATTGAAAAAGTTAATGTGAACTACTTAACACATATATTGCATATTCTAATCAAATATCTACTTTTTATTTAGCGAGTTTACTTTAGGGCGAGTAAGACTACATAATTAATAATGACAAATATCATTCTGATTGCATTAGCTTAACAGGTTATTTGGTATTCAAACGATTAGCTTTCCCATCATTTGCATTTTATTATTATAAAAAACAAAAATTAAATGCTAATGACAGTAATTCAAACTCTAGTCTAACAAGGAGATAACCCACCCTTTATATCATGAAATTTGATGCCCTTTTGTGAGATGTTAGTTCAAATGAAGTATGAGGGATATTCAAGGCAAATCGGGATTTAGTTTCAAAGGCATGAGAAGGAATGTGAAGCATGACCTGTGAAGTCATGGTGGTAAGAGGCAGGTGACTCCTATCACTGTTGGGCAACATGCATCTTGTGGGCCAATCGACTGACAGTTAGTCAAAATGACAGGCAACATTGTTAGTGCCAGCATGGAATAACATGTTGTGATGAAATTTCTTGTGAACGAAGGTGTAAAACAGACAGATATTTACAGAAGATTCCAAGCACAGTATGGTGACAAGACACTCGGCCGCAATAAAACATGTGAATGGTGAAAACATTTTTAAAAATGATCATGAGTCCATCAATGTCAAGGTGGTTGCAAGCCTACACAGTCATTCCTGTGAACATTCAGCATGAGAAACACATGATCATGGATAATCGAGAGATAAATTGTCATCAACTTGCACAAGAGATGAAATTGCTGTGGGAACTGTAAACAATCATTCATGACCATCTTCATTTCCAGAAGGTTATGCATACCGAGAGAGCTTTCCACCTTTGAATGACACAATAAAGTGAAAATCTGCATTGAGTTGAAGGGAAGTTTTGACAAAGACAGTATGGTTTTCTGGGTCATTGTCACCTGTGACAAAACCTGGGTGCATCATTTCCCTCCTGAATCAAAATGATTCACTGCAGTGGAGGCATGCAGGCTCACCAGCATCCCAAAAATTGCGGACATTTGCATCTGCAGTTAAAGTGATGGCAAGTGTGTGTTGAGACAAACATAGCATTATCCATGTAGATTTTTTTTTACCCAGTGATACCACCATCAATACTAATGTTAAGTTCTAAAAAGATGTGCAAAAAAAAAAAAGAAAAAAAAAGAAAAAAGAAAAAAGGCCTGGTTTGACCACCAAGGAATCCTATTTCAGCAGGACAATACACAATCCACACTATCCATCTCATTACCTGTCATTCACAGCAACTCAGCTGGAAGTTTTAGCCACATCCCTCCTACAGTCCAGACCTAACTCCAAGCAATTTTCATCTGTTTGGACCAAGAAACAGATGAAAAAAGAATTCATGGGAGGCCAATGTTTCAGCAGTGATGACAAATGAATTAGGTTGTCCAATCTGGTTCTAGTTTAATGACAAATCTATGTTGATGGTATCCAGGCATTGAAACACTGGGATAAGTTCATAAATGTAGGAGGGGATTATATCACGAAATGAATGTTGTTTCCACTCCTATAAATGTGTTCTGTTATTCAGCACACCCAAAAATCCCGGTTTGCCTTGAACGCCCCTCGTACTTCAAAAATATGTGGGTTTGGGGAGGGGCCAATACTTCGTGACTTTCAAGAAATTTGACATTATTTTCATGTGATTTCATGTAATAGATGAAATGTTAGAAATGCAATCCTTCCATTACGGTTGTTGGCAACAGCTCGTACGATGACAATCTCAAATGATCAGGTTCCTGAGATCAAGTCTGCTGTGTGGGTTTGTTTTTTCTTTTTTGTTCTTTTTGTAACGTTGTTTTGTTTTTGCTGATGTTAATGTACTTACTTTATTTTTTATATTTCCTTTTCTAACTTACATTAGTAATGTGATTAAAAATTTCAAATAATATCCCTTTAATTAGAAGATAAAGTAAAATATTAATGAAATAATAAAGTATTTATAAAAATTATCAAACAAATCATTTATATGTGATTAATGTAGTTTATTAGGGTTAATGTTTATATTGTGTTTGGACCTAAACGAAAAAAAAAAAAAAAGATAAGAAATGTGAAGATCATGCATTTCTCATACACAAGAAATAGATATCTGTATAGTCCTACATGAAGATTTTTTAACCGTTGCACATAAAACCCTGACCCCTTTTTTAATAATGATGCTTTATTCAATTAGTTGGAAATTTAAATAAAAATATTAAATGAATGTTCAGAAATTAAATTTAGCAAGATAAACATGAGTTTATCTAACATACACTTTATATTTCTAAATTAACATTTAGAAGTACAGTAGAACCCCTCTCGTCCGCCCTCGGCTGATCCGCCACTCCGGTTGATCCGACCGTGCTCGAGCCGGCCGAACTTGTCCCCGACTCGTCTGTGACTCACCAGCCATCGCGCCATTGCGTTGTTTACTTACATATACAGTGACGATAGATGGTGAAAACTCTCTTAAGAATCGCAAAACATTGAAAAAGCCTGAACTTGAACTGCTTGACAACGCAGTAAATCCGTATTTTTCTGTATTTTCTGATAATCCGGCCTTTTTTGCGTTCCGACCATACCCCCAGTCCCAAAGTTGACGAATTAGAGGGGTTCTACTGTACTTTTAATTTAAAAAAATATTAAAGGATTATCCTTTAAACATTTCTAATCATATTTTCATTCTGGCTTATATTAATAATGTAAGTAATAAAAAAATATTTATTAACAAAATAAAAAAGAAAAACAAAGGATGAAGAAAAAAAAAAAGGAAGATGAAAGGAAAAGATGAAGGAAAAAAAGTAAATAATATTTGGTCATTTACACAAATTATAAATTAATAAGGTAAATATTTTAGTTTATCAACTAAATAAAAGGGGATTTATAAAAAATTTCTAATCATATTACAAATGTAACCCTGAAAATAAAAGAAAGTACATTAACATAAAGAAAAACAAAAGTTAGAAAAAGAAGCAAAATAAAATACAATAGATGTTCACATGATACCATCATGCTATCATATGAGCTATCACCAATCGTGAACAGAATAATCATATTTCTAAATGTTAAACAATTACAGCATATCCAATAAAAACAATGTCAAATATCTCGAAATCCATGTCGTGTTAGCTCCCAAACCATACATATTTTTGAAGTACTTCATTTGTATAATGTTAATTTTAACTTGTACAAGAATTTTACAAAAGAATAAAAAGGGATAAAAATGCACAACAAATAAAATCACTGAGCTGCTCTATTTATTCCTTTGTAAACTTCATTTGTACTTTCATTCAAGAAAAATGGACATCGAAGGAGAATGGGCAAACTGTATGGGAAACTGCCCCACCCTGTATAGTGATAAGATATATACCTATTGAAAAGATCTCCATACATAGAACATATGTCATTATTACGACTCGTCGCAATTATTAGTCCGTTTGGAGTTATATTATATATGTTAAGATATCACTTATCTCGTTGACATCTTACTTCCCGGATGTATTAATTAATTATCATTTAATGCTTATTTTCAGTAACAGTATATAT
This sequence comes from Thereuonema tuberculata, assembly GCA_023159025.1. Taxonomy (NCBI): domain Eukaryota; kingdom Metazoa; phylum Arthropoda; class Chilopoda; order Scutigeromorpha; family Scutigeridae; genus Thereuonema; species Thereuonema tuberculata. The sequence continues at coordinate 658 of JAFIDM010076409.1, read as the reverse complement.
TATTTCCATTATTATATGTAAATAATTATTATTTACTTGAAATAAATGATAATATTAATTATGTATAATAATTATTAACAGTGTGATTGATTGATTGTGGTGAATGTGGGTGGCAGGGAAACCAAGCACCCCCCATCTGTAGGTGGTTGGCTTCTCTGCCACCCACACTCATTCAAATCAATCACTCAAACATCGTATTTAGACTTATTAACTCCGAAAGGACTAATAATTGAGACAAATCGTAATAATAAAAATGTTCTATTGATGGAGATCTTCCCTTATGTATATATCTTATCACTTTACAGTGGTAGGGCAGATCTACCCATTCTCCTTTAGTAACATACAGGGTGTGCCCTCTCCTTGTAAGTATCCAAAAGTTAAATAAAGTTATTCCTACTTACCAGGTGGTGCACCATACGGAGGTGGTGGTGATGGATGATTACTTGTATCCTCAAACAATGGAGGATTCTGGACTGGTTGTCCATAAGGAGGAGGATACATGTTGGATGGCGGAACTCTAGGTTGCTTGCTCTTTTTGAGTAGTCTGTTGCCAGCTAAAATTAGGTTCAAAAGAGTCCAACATTAGCGAATGAAACAGGATTTGACAGAAGTGTATTTGTAAAATAAAGTAAATTAAATGTGAAGCTTAATTCATGGG
>JAFIDM010076408.1:0-14888 GCA_023159025.1 Thereuonema tuberculata | reverse complement strand
GTGGTTTATTAATTCTGTAATCAGCTATAGTTTGAAGAGAAATTGTAGTATTATAGCAATTTGGATTGAAGTAAGAATTTGAATGGATTCTTTACATTTCCTAATGAAATGATTGGGTTCCTTGCATAGTATAGATGAATTGGAGAAGCTAATGAGTGAGCGAGTTGATGAGAATGGACTGCCGTAGTGTAATTGAAATCTTTATTGGCAAAAGCATAAATATGGTGTGACACTCGATCCTGGAGCCGTTGCATCGTCTCTCCAATGTAAAAAAAGGTATTTTTATTTATTTACTTATTTTTATCATTAGGTCCACCCACGTCATATCCGCTTCTTCAGCAGCCACATCCTCGGTCCGTATTTATCTCATTTCCGGTGACGTGAGACGTGATTTTAACGTTGCAGACACCCCATCATTGAATTGGTGTCCTCATTGGTTCACAGCTACTGTGAAAAAAAAAATTAAATAACAAAAAAAGACTATATATTATTATCAAACCAAATTTTCTTAAGGTTTTTATTTTTTCACACACTGCAAAAGATACTGATTCAAATTTGAGCAGTTTCACCAGATCAATCGAAATCTTAAAGTTTAACTTGAATTCCCTCCCCTAAGCTGAAATATAATTACAACAATCGGAATAAGTTTTACTTCACTTCTTTTTGATCTATCCATCGTTACTGTTACATAATTAATGTTTTCAAAGAAAACAACACATTATCAAATTTGAATGGCGCAATCACATTAACAATAATTGCATCGGTTTATGATCTAGTAGATGAAAATTTCGGGTCATATAGCATTGTAATCAGTTAAGATGTGCAGTCTGATATTTAAACTGAGTCCGTGTCTAGCAGTGTGATATGAAAATGTAGCCTCTTTAGCAGCACTGTCATCCAGATCACTATTATTCGGATTCTTATCTTTGGCTTATGTTTGCTGAAGCAGTAGCATTAATAGTACTCCTACACATGGCTGTTTTCACGTGGTCTTCAATATCACCCTTTCATTTATGTGCAACAGAAAATTCTACAGTTCATAGTGTGCAATAAACACACTATGTAATTGTTACCGTCATTACACAATTTCAAAAATTTGCATTGCTGTTGTAGGTTAACATAAAACACAAACTTTCCTTTGCCCATTGCTAAACAATGAGACAAAAAACGAATAAAGATAAAATGATCAAAAACGTGTATACGAGTTACTTCACACACGAAAACAACCTAACATTGCCCCTGTTGTGTGACTAAGTGAAAAGTTATAGCGAAACCGATAGCCATGCCTCCGCATCGAGGTCAGCCCTTGCTCCAAGATCAACTGAGAGAGGCATGGCCTTAAGAGTATTTTTAAAAACGCGATGTCGAACATATTGGTCTAAAATTTTAACAAAATCCTCCCAAATCATAAAACTCTCAAATCCCGGATATTTTTGGAAATCTTGTCTTTTGTCCATTGCTAAATGATGAGACAAAAAACGAATAGAGATAAAATGATCAAAAACGTGTATATGAGTTACATCACAGATTGAAAACAACACAAATATATTGCCCCTCTTGTGAAGTCAAATGACTGAGTCAAAAGTTGGGGCGATACTATATCTCCGGTAGCGATGCTATGCCTCTGGTAGCCATGCGTCCCCTTCGACATCAGTGCTTGCTCCAAGGTGGATTGAGAGAGGCACGGCCCTATGGGAATTTTTAAAAAAAAGAGATGTCGAACATTCAGGTCTAAAGTTAAAAAAAACCTCCCTAGTCATAAAATTCTGATACCCCGGACATTCCCAAAAACAGCACTAAAAAAACCAGGACTGTTCGGGCAAATTCCGGACTTATATAAGAGTACTTTTACTACGTCCTAACGGAAAGAAAATACATTTGAATCTCATTGTTCGAAGTCAAAGAAAGCTCCAATAAAACAGTGGTAGTCTACAAATTCAAATGTGATATTTTCAGTTATTATATGTTTATTTAAAAAAAAGTTAATTGAAAACATTCTTTTCTCATTAATAATTGTTCTATTAACGAAATTACTTTATTTTATAATGATTAAATACAATAGAAAAATAATAATTTCCTCATGAGAAAAGATCAACCGTTGTAATTTATACATACTGGTATAACGTATTTGAGTCGGTTGTTATTTTTTGAAGATTTTATTTAACTGTTTATTATAATGCTTTAAAATCTTTGGATTTTTAAATGAAATTAATTTTATTTTTTAATAATTTCTTTAAAGTTATTTATGAAATCTGACGATGATTTTGAATTTTTAAATATCTACAAAAATATAGAGTCAAACTTTTTCACCTTCTATTTTAAAAAAAAAAATTCAGTTACTCTATTTTATAAAGTGCAGTAGAAGGTCAATATTATAGTTTCCGAAATAAAAACCCTAACTCAGAGAAGCAGTGAATCGTTTGTTATAAACGTTTCGAACATAATTTTATTGTTTGTTTGTGGAAGCTCCTTTCACCATTTAAAATAACGATTTATTACAATACGTAAAACATCACATATTTATACAAAATAAGAAAAAAAAAAAAACTCACGAATTTCATCAATTATTTTTTTTTTCAATTTCTTTGCTAGCATTTCATTTCTTTAATTTATATTGTTCTTATTGAAAACGAAGTCAATGTATTTAATTTTATTTTGTAATAATGGATAAAAATAATAGCGAAATTTATAATTTCTATTCTTTTTGAAAAGTTCGTTTCTTTTTTTTCGATTTAATTTTTTTTAGTGTGAGGCTGCTTATAAATTTATTATTTCAAATATTATTTCGGTTATTATAAAAAAAAATTTAAATCTTTTTTTTTATATACTGAAGCACTATTCATTATTTGAAAAAAAGAGAATCATTTCCAATCCATGTGACGTCATGCTCAAATAGAAAATACCGCAGTGTCTACTACTACGCAACGATCTGGACCCTTCTGGAGTTTTCTTAATAATAATCAATTAATGAAATCTATTGAAATGTTTAAAAAATTTCTTTTTTTAAAAGTCGAAACGCATTAAAAAATTATGAAGGATTCTGAGATTTGAGCATACTGTCGCAGCAACATATGTTGAGAGTATTGATTATTTTATTTCAACCATCAATTGACCTTTCAATTCTTGAAGTCATCAAATAAAATTCAAAATAAAAGAATTCCTAAATAAATTTTCTAAAAAGCATTCACAATATAATCAAACATTTATTACTTTTACAACTGTAAATCAATATCATCTTTTTAATTGTACTATTAGTAATTTCATGGTCATTTATTCATTCTAAACAAAGAAAGTAAAAACGAGGCTTGTTAGTTCAAAGCAGAAATCAAAATTGAAATTTACTAAAAAGAGGAACGAATTCAAGCAAAAATTCTTTAAAGTTGGAAAAGTATAATTTACGGTCATCATGTAAGTTACTTCAAGTAAAATTTTTAAAAAAATTCAATATGGTATTAGATTATGTAAGTGTAATATCTCACTTTATTCATATCGATCAATCTGTACATGGGGGATGGCCTAGTAATTTGATAAAAAAATATGTTTTCGTAAGATATGTAAGTACAGAAGAGAATAATATCAGAGATTTTTAGATTGTTAGGTTGAAACACTTAGCAAAATCTTCTCCCCGAGAAAAGAAACACCGTGTTTTTTTACTGTACCACAGGATTCAAGAACTTACGTGTAGGTGCCTTAAGAATACTTATCAATACCAAAATTTTATCTTATATCTGTAAAGAAAATAAAGTTTTAAATATGAAGTTTCATTCAGATCAAGTAATTCTATTTTGTTAGGGGTCGTCCAATAATTACGTGAGGTCAAAAGGGGGAGAGGGGGTCCGGCAAAATCTCACCAAATCTCATCAAGGGGGAGGGGGGGGACAACGAAAATCTCACGTCAACTTTTTCATTCAGAGAACATACTTATTATATTAGATTACAACATTTTGTAATATTGTTGTCCGATTTGAAACATTGTTGCTTGAAGCCCCGCGCAAGTGTCAGATTTCATTCGGGGAGTTCATTCGGTTGGAATCACTGTGAGTCAATCAGTCGTGATATCCGGAACGAATTATTCAACATGAATTTGTACCAAAACTTTTACAAAGCATATGTTAAGCGGCATGCCGATAAGGCGAAACAAACGTGCCACCAAGAAGTTAATCGTTTGTGGAAGGAGGCAAAGCTGAAGTTAACCGATCAGAATGCTCTAAGTGATTATAGAAATCAAGAGATTGAAAAGCTAAGGAATGACACGGTTCAGAGGAAGGCACAAACAATGTTGTCTTTCATCACCATCAAAGTAAGTAAAGATTCAATGACATTATATCAGTGAAAATTCAATTTTTTTTTTAGGGATCCGAAGAAAAGTTGTAGTGAAGGGCCTGCCTGTGGTAGTACCACTGTGTAACATTTTTGTACGATAATTTGAAAAGCACTTTTTAACAAATTCCGAAGAGCTGTAAAAAGTTATGTTGAAACGTGATTCGAGTTATATCTTTGTACACAAAACATTCTAAATAAATAACAAATCAAATTAGTGATTAATTACTGTCATTTTACTAATTTCGATTACAGGGGAAAGGTTCTTCGTGAAGTAGTTTAAATGTAGATCAGGCTAGGACCTCTCCGTCATCTTCTACTGTAGAATATCCTTTAACATCTGCGCCAGCTGATCTTGTGCACATAGATGATGATAATGAAGAGATGTCCATCATGTAAGTCGAATTTTTTTCTTGATACATTTCTACATGAACGTTTAATACAGGGTGACTGCTTAGAGTAGCAATGTAACATTTTCTCATCACAAATAGCCCAGTGTCTCAATTTTTCTATTTTTTTAACATTTTTTAAAAATGTTTTTAACATAATTTTAATGTTTGTTTGTGGAAGTTCCTTTCACCATTTAGAATAACGATTTATTACAACACACATAAAACATAATACAAAATAACAAAAAAAAACCTCATGAATTTCATCAACTATTTTGTTTTTAAATTCTTTGCTAGCATTTCATTTCTTTAATTTTCATTGTTCTTAATTGAAAACGAAGTCACTGTAGTTATTTTTTTTTGTTTTTTGTTCTGTTTTTTTTTTTTTTTTTAATTTTCTTGAGTTCTATTAGGTGTACTTATAATATTACACATCTGTAGTATAGGTACTGATAAGTTTAATATGAGTAATTAACAAAAATAAAAATAAAAAAAAGTTAATTTCATAATTGCCTTATAAATTTTTTTTTATATTTTAGTTAATTTTTTTCATCAATACTGTTAGAAGTTAATCTTTCCTTTATATTTTTAATTTGTTAAAAATCGTAATTTTCCCTCTTAATCTGTTTGTATAATTTGTATATTATACGACCATTTAGCCGTGCTGGCGTGGTCGTGCGGTCTCGGCGGCGGCCAGCCGAGGAGACCAGTGCGCCAGTACCTGGGTTCGAATCCCGGTCGTGGCATGGTTGTTTCTTTCGTCTTCTTCTGTGTGTTGTGTCCGCTGGGGACCCGAAATCTGCTCTGTAGGTAGTGGTCCCCATTTGTCTTCTATATGTTACAGGCTATAGTACCTGGGTTCGAATCCCGGCAGTGGCATAGCTGTTTCAATTTCCTTTCCTGTGTTGTCCAGCCTCTTCTTCACTTTCTCTTCGGTCTGACGTCATTTCTTAATGGCGTCCTGGGGGCAGGCAACGGGAAACAACCCCCAGTATCTTTCCTCAGGTGTTTCTAGGAGATCCATGTGAGACCTCCATAGAACTGGACCTGTCTTCGGACAGAAAACCATGAATGGATGGATGGATGACCATTTAAACTGTAGCCTTAATTATTTCTGATTTTATTATTATTTAAAGTACTAAGCCAGTTATTTTTTGTTTTTATACTTCATTACATCTGTTTTTATCATTTTCTATTTTTTTAAAAAGAAATTAATAATTATTTTGTAAATAAATTTGTCCACAATAGTTAAGATTTTGAATTTTTTTCTTATATTTTTTTTATCTCTACTTCTCCAATTAAAGTTCAAAAAGATATTTTTTATTACTAAAAAAAAAAAAAAAAAAAAAAAAACTTTGTTTATATTTTTTGTTTATTTCCTGTTTATAAAGATCTAACTTTCAAGACCATAGTGCAAGATTAAATCTACCAAAGATTTAAAAGTAATTAATTTTTGTTTGAAAGGAATTATTTCTTTTTAATGATAAAATAAGTAAGTTAGTGTATTTAATTTTTTAATCCATCCATCGTATTCTGTCCGGAGACAGGTCCAATTCTATAGAATTCGCATGGAATTCCCAGAAGCACCTGGGGAGGTTTCCTGTTGCCTGCTCCAGGACGCCATTTAGGAATGACGTCAGACCGAAGAGAAAGCGAAGAAGAGGCGAACAATCCAGGAAAGGAAATTGAAACAGCCAAGCCCCTGCCAGGATTCGAACCCAGGTACTGGCTCACTGGCCGCAACGGCAGACCGCCGCCGAGGTCGCACGGCCACGTCAGCACGGCAAATTTTTTAATAATGTGGTGATATTGAGCATGCCATGAAAATTTTTTATCGATGTAGACTCTTAAATACTTTTGTTGAGAGATATAGTCTTTTTTTTTTTGGCAATTGTATGGATCTTTATTAATTGGATAAGTATTTTCCATATTTTCACAATTTTTGTTTTGTAAAGCACAGAATAAATTTTTATAGATAATTTTATTTTTATTTTTTATTATTATAATTTTAGTTTTTGTAATATTTATTATCATTTGATTATTCGTAGCCAACCTATTAATATTATTTAAGTCAATCTGCATTCTATTATATGCGTTTAATTGGTTATTATCTAATATACATATTAGTATATCGTCGGCATATATATAGATATTTGAATGGACAATACTATTGTTCAGAGTTCATATAAAGATTAAATAAAAAAGGTCCCAAATTTGATCATTGTGGAACCAAATATTTAATATTAAATGATTTACCTAGGTATTTTTAATTTAATTTTCCTATTTTTAATAATTTTTATTAGATCATTAACTTTTCACTTAATACCAATTAATTTAACTTTTTCTAACAAGAATTTTGAATTTATGCTATCAAAAGCTTTTTTTAAATCAATAAACGCAGTATAAATATTTTTACATTCATGAAGTTTGTTTTTTATGTCTTCACTAAAAGTTTTTAACAATAATTCAGTGCTTATATTCGGTTGATAAGCATATTGATTACTATTTAATACATTCTTTTTTTTATATATATTTGTGAATCTTATTATACAGATAACTCTCAAAAATATTTTTCCACAGGGCCACAGGATTCACGAACTTACGAGTAAGTGTCTTAAGAAAATTTATCAGTATTGAAATCGTATCATATCTAGGTAAAGAAAATAAAGTTTTAAATAGGAAGTTTCATTGAGATCAAATAATTCTATTTTTGCTTGTTAGCAATTTTCTAAAATTATTCAAAAAATCACACAAAAAAACATTCGTTAAAATTCGTTCTAGTGAGAAAATGACTTAAATTTCCATTCACATATATACTTAAAACGATTAATGTTTCTTTACACATATGCTAAAAATTAATAATCTTTAAATCTAAAAATTTATAATCTTTACAGGTATCATATTACTCAACCACATATAAAGCTTCAGAACATCATAACACATTCTTAAAAACAAATGTAAGTTTTGTGGCTTCATGTTGTTTCTCCCTGGCTTTCTTCAATCTTCTAAGATTAACTCTTATTCACAATCAACTATCTTTTTTAATAGCACTGGAGCATCTATGTTAATGAGCCTTGCTGGCGTGGCCGTGCGGCCTCGGCGGCGGTCTGCTGTTGCGGCCAGTGCGCCAATACCCTGGGTTCGAATCCCGGCAGTGGCTTGGCTGTTTCAATTTCCTTTGGTGTGTTGTTCGCCTCTTCTTCGCTTTCTCTTCGGTCTGATGTCATTCCTTAATTGCGTCCTGGGGGCAAGCAACGGGAAACCACCCCAGTATCTTTCCCCAGGTGTTTCTGGGACTTCCGTGCGAAGTCATAGAATTGGACCTGTCTCCGGACAGAATACTATGGATGGATAGATCTATGTAAATGAATATACCTGACATTTAGAAAAGGTGATATTTAGATGAAAGAATCAGCTTTTTTTAAAAAAAATATTCTCAGCCAGATTTGCCATTCACAACAAATATCAATTTCAGACAAATAGATATTTTTCGGTTGATTTTGGTGTTTTAAAAATTTAAATAAATTAAATAAAATAATTTCCAAATACACTTTTTTGTTTATAGATATTAAAAAAATAAGAAACCGCAAAGAAAAAGAAGTCATATTTATCCTAATTTATGATCAATTTATGATCATAAATAGTTATAGTCCCAATTTATGATCATAAATAGTTATAGGAAAAAGAATTTTAAGTATTTTTTAAAGTTTTTGTTATTTTTGTAGTTTTAATGGTTAATTTATAGTTATTTCCGAGAATAGTTTCTCAATAGTTGAACATTATCTTTTCACTTTTTACGAACTAACAACAGAAAGAACATTGTATTTTGCAGTATTTAATTACCATGCTGATTTAAAATAGAAATCGTTAATATAGGCGGATGGATGACTATTTTCTTTTATATATATTTTTATACACATATAAATTTTCTTCCTCTACAATTGCATTAAGTGAAGTAATACTAATTATCAAAATATATCCTTTGTTCTTGAGCTACCATGGGAGAATCGAAATAAGAAGATCCACATGAGAAGTGCCGCGCCGGTGTGGTCGATCGGTCTCAGGCGGCGCGGTCTGCCGTGAGGCCAGTCTGCCGGCGCCCGGGTTCAAATCCCGGTTGTGAGCATGGATGTTTCAAAAATTTCCTTTCCTGTGTGTGAGCCTCTTCTTCGCTTTCTCTTCGGTCGACGTCATTCCTTAATGGCGTCCTGGGGGCAGGCAGCGGGAAACCAGTATCTTTCCCCAGGTGTTTCTGGGAGTTCCTCTCTGAATTCCATAGAACTGGACCTGTCTCCGGAGAAAATACTATGGATGGATGGACATGAGAACTAAAAAAAATTAGTCTTAACTTTTCCTCTGCCTTTTGATTCACTATTCGTTGAAAGAACTGTTTTTCTAACAGGTGTTTTAGCAGGTTAAGTAAATTCTTATATCTTACTTATCTAAACAAACAAAAATATTATGTTAAGTATTTTCTATATATTTATTTTCTTTACTTATACGAATGTACTCCTGAAATACTTGCAAGATTTAAACTACAGGAAATTTAATTGATTTGATAAATATGAAATATTGGAAAGAATCATCTAGAAGAAGAAGAAACATCAATTAAACAAAGTTAGTCAATCTTGTCTCATGTATACATTCAAAGTTGTCTTATATGTAAATTCTTTGAATATGTTTTTTTCTAGTTCTTTTAAAGGAAAAACAATATATTAAACTCAAGAAATGTTTCTCTTTATATGAGCATTTAGTCAACATATGAAATTTAATATTATTATTGCTCAAAATTAATAATAAATCATAAAATATTTACAAATTAAGAAACAAAATACTTCCTTTAAGTTAAAGTAAAGTTAAAGGAAGGAGACAGAAAATATTTAAAATTTTCGCAAAAACTATCGTATTTATATATTTTTTTTCATATAATATTATATATACAGGAATTTTAATGTGTACATTTTTAGATAAAAAGAAGACGCCGACACACAAATTTAGTTAAGAAATTATTATTTATACCAGGTACATTAAGAAAAAAAAGGTACAAAGGACCGGTTTCGCTCCTACAACAGAGCTTTCTCAACTAACTAAAAAATGAATGTACATGCTGTTAAATAGAAATTGGTTTAAAGAAATTAACATAACAGTAGCTGTGAACCAATGAGGACAGATAAATCAATGATGCGGTGTCTGCAACGTAATTCACGTCTGACGTCACCGGATATGAGATGACGACGGACCGAGGGTGTGGCTGCTGAAGAAGCGGATATGACGTGGGTGGACCTAATAATAATATAAAAAAAAAAAAAACTAACGAGAAAAGAAACCATAAAAATGTATGTTTAATGGTGGGAAAAAAGTGGTTTATTAATTCTGTAATCAGCTAAAGCTTGAACAGAAATTGTAGTATTATAGCAATTTGTATAGATGTAAGAATTAGAATGGATTCGTTACATTTCCTAATGAGATGATTGGGCTCCTTGCATAGTATAGATGGATTGGAGAAGCTAATTGAGTGAGCGAGTTGATGAGAATGGACTGCCGTAGTGTAAATGAAATCTTTATTGGCAAAAGCATAAATATGGTGTGACACTCGATCCTAGAGCCGTTGCATCGTCTCTCCAATGTAAAAACAGGTATTTTTATTATTTTTTATTATTAGGTCCACCCACGTCATATCCGCTTCTACAGAAGCCACACCCCCGGTCCGTCCTCATCTCATATTCGGTGACGTCAGACGCGATTTTAACGTTGCAGACACCGCATCATTGATTTATGTGTCCTCATTGGTTCACAGCTACTGTTATGTAAATTTCTTTAAACCAATTTCTATTTAAGAGCATGTACATTCATTTTTTAGTTAGTTGAGAAAGCTCTAGTGTATAAGCGAAACCGGTCCTTTGCACCTTTTTTTTTTAATGCATAATTAATAATTTTTAAACTAAATGTGTGCGTCGGCGTCTTCTTTTTATTTAATATTATAAATATTTCGTTACAAAATCAAAACTGAACTAAATAGAACATTTATAGATTTCTTCTTGAAATTTCATTTATTATTTTCCTTTTTTTTTTTTTCAAAATTTAAATAACAAAAAAAGACTATACATTATTTTCAAACCAAATTTTCTTCAGGTTTTTATTTTTTCACATACTGCAAAAGATACTGATTCAAAATTTGAGCAGTTTCAACTGATACCGTACATCGAAATCTTAAAGTTTAACTTGAATTCCCTCCTCCAGGCTGAAATATCTTACAACAATCGGAACAAGTTTTACTTCATTTCTTTTTGAGCTATCCACCGTTTCTGGTACATAATTAATGTTTTCCAAAGAAAACAACACATTATCTAATTTAAATTGGCGCAATCACATTAACAATAATTGCATGGGTTTTGGATCTAGTAGATGAAAATTTTGGGTCATATAGCATTGTAACCAGTTAAGACGTGCAGTCTGATGTTAAAACTGAGTCCGTGTCTAGCAGTGTGATATGAAAATGTAGCCTCTTTAGCAGCACTGTTATCCAGATCACTATTATTCGGATTCTTATCTTTGGCTTTAAAAAATCTCTTGTGTTTGCTGAAGCAGTAGCATTAATAGTACTTTTATATTTGGCTGTTTTTACGTGGTCTTTCAATATCACCCTTTCATTTATGTGCAACAGAAAATTCTGCAATTCATTGTGTGCAATAAACACACTATGTAATTGTTACCGTCATTACACAATTTCAAAAATTTATATTCCTGTTGCAGATTAACATGAAACACAAACTTTCTTTTGCCCATTGCTAAACAATGAGACAAAAAACGAATAAAGATAAAATGATCAAAAACGTGTATACGAGTTACTTCACACACGAAAACAACCTAACATTGCCTCTGTTGTGTTGCCAAATGACTAAGTGAAAAGTTGTAGCGAAACCGATAGCCATGCCTCCCCATCGAGGTCAGCCCTTGCTCGAAGATCGACTGAGAGAGGCATGGCCTTAAGAGTATTTTTAAAAACGCGATGTCGAACATATTGGTCTAAAATTAAAAAACAAAAATCCTCCCTAATCATAAAAACTCTCAAATCCAGGATATTTTTGGAAATCCGGACATTACCCGGAACAGCACTAAAAAACCAGGACTATCCGGGCTAATACCGGACGTATGGTAAGCACGTCCTAACGGAAAGCAAATAAACGTCAATCTCATTGTTCGTAGTTTAAAAAAAGCTCCAAATAAATCAGGGATATTCTGTTAATTCAAATGTGATATTTTGAGTTTTTAATTGTTTATTTAAAAAAAGTTGATGAGAAAAAAAATTTTTCTCTTTAATAATTCTTCAATAAGGAAAATTACCTAATTTTATAATGATTAAATATAATAAAAAAATAAATAATTCCCTCATGAGAATAGATCAACCGTTATTATTTATAAGTACTGTTTTAACATATTGAGTTAGTAATTATTTTTTGAAGATTATATTTAACTGTATATCATAATGTTTCGAAATCTTTGAATTTTTAAATGAAATTAATTTAATTTTTTAATAATTTCTTTAAAGTAAATTATGAAATTTGGCGATGATTTTGAATTTTTAATTATCTAAAAAAATACAAACCCAAACTTTTTGTCTTTCTATTTTTAAAAGAGAATTTTCAGTTTCTCTATTTTATAAACGACAGTAGAAGATTAAATATTAGCTTCGAAAAGAAAAGCCTAATTCAGAAAAGCAGTGAATTGTGAGTTATAAATGTTTTTAACATAATGTTAATGTTTGTGTGTGGAAATTCTTTTCACCATTTAAAATAACGATTTATTACAAAACACTAAAACATCATATATTTACACAATATAACAAAAACAAAAACAAACAAAAAATCCCGAATTTCATCAACCATTTGTTTTTGCAATTCCTTCACTAGGATTTAATTTCTTTAATTTTCATTGTTCTTAATTGAAAACGAAGTCATTGTAGTTAATTTTATTTTGTAATATTTGATGAAAATAACAATGAAATTTATAATTTCAATTATCTTAGAAATTGTTTCTTTTATCGATAATTATTTTTTGATTTGGTGTCAGACTGCTTATAAATTTATTACAGTAAAACCCCGTTATTACGCTCGTCAAGAGACCGTGACCTACAAGCGTAATAAGCGGGATAGCGCTATAAACGGGGAATGATTTATATGATGGGGAAACATTTAGACACAATTTTACAGGAAAGATACTTGATTCTGAAATAGATATAGTGCAAATGTGAGCTTATTTCCTATTAAAAAAATCTTTGATTGTGGTTTGCCGTGTGTGTATGCTACTGTTATAAATTACGACATTTTCAATGCGGTTCAAGAAACTATTAACATCAATTGATACTCCACTAGGAGCAATACAAATATATTTTCGGAGCAGTTTTAGTGCACTGCCCGCTATTTCACGCGCCTTTTCTTGAATGATTGGATCACTTAATGGCACTGATGCATCACGGGACTGATGAATCCATTCAATTAGAATTTCCTCGGCATCTTCACATTTTCCACACTACTTTTTTACGTTTTCAACCATCCTTCGCTGAATTGATAATTCCATTCTTATTTTTTATTATTGTTCTCAGACTGGATCAGGGAATTCTTAGATTCTTCGAAAACCTTCTGATTTAGTGTAGAATTCTCGTCGTACTTACGAAGAATTTGCAATTTTTCACTTATAGAAAGGGATTTCCGCTTCGACATTTTGCACTAACTTACTGTATCACAGACCCGCACTTCAAAGAGTTCGAAGATTCCCTCCTACCAGGGAAAGAAAAGAATCGTTACAGTGTTACATTTCTTTTCGATACAAAATTTCCGATATAAAAAAGCGCTACAAGCGGGATTTGAAGCGTTATAAGAGGGTAAAAGTATACAGAGTTATATAGAAAATTCCAGGGACCGCATGAAAGGAGCGTAAAGAACGGGATAGTGCTATAAGCGGGAGCGTAATAACGGGGTTTTACTGTATTTCCAATATAATTTCGGTAATTAGGAAAACATTTTTAATTCTTTTAATTTTTCAATTACTGAAGCACTCTACGCATTATTTGAAAGACAGACAATTTCCATATTGCAATCCATGTGACGTCCTGCTAAAACAGAAAATATCGCGCTGTCTCTAACGCAGCGATTTGGAACCCTCTGGAAAAATAACTTCTTAAAAGCTTTCAATAATCAGTTTATGAAATCTAATGAAATCTTTAAAATAGATTAATTTTCTTTGTTCAAAAATCGAAACTCATTAAAAAATTATTAATTTTTTTAAAAATTGTCAGTTGCTACTGCTATAATTTGTGTTGAGAGTATTTAAGATTTTATTTCAACCATAAACTGATCTTTCAATTCTTGAAGCCATCAGATAAAATTCAAATTAAAAAAATACCACCCAAAACATTTCATCTATATATATAAAAAGGAATGTATCTTTCTTTCTTTCTTTCTTTCTTTCTTTGTCACTTTGTTTCTTTGTCGTTTATGCACTCCTAGGCCCTTTGACCTATCTGGACCAAACTTTGCAGAATTACTCTTTAGGACACTGCGGAAAAGATAGGCTACCTTAGAACCCGGACCCACCCCCCCCAAAGGGGTTGAAAAGGGGTAAAAGCCCTGAAAAACCCAACATCCACCTGGTGGTGAAAATAAGAAATACACAAATATTGTGTAAAGTGAAAAATTCGCTCTCCTATGGGGGGCAGGGACACCCCACTTGGGTGGGGGAATGGCGACACATGGGGCTAAGTGTCCCACCCCCGATCGACACCAGGACCTTATATTTAGGGCCCCTTCTCGGGCCCCCAAGTCAATTGCAAAAAAGGGAAAAATTTGCTCTCCTATTTGGGGCAGGGACACCAAACTTGGGTGGGGGGATGCGACACAAAGGCCTAAGTGTCCCACCCGCGATCGACACCGGGACCTTATATTTAGGGCCGCTTCTCGGGGCCCCTAAGTCAATTGGAAAAAGAGAAAAATTTGCTCTTCTATGGGGGACAGGTCCACCACACTTGGGTGGGGATGGCGACACAAGGGCCTAATTGTCCCACCCCCGATCGACACTGGGACCTTATATTTACGGCCCCTTCTTACGAGCCCTTTCTTTCTTTAAGTGGCATTGCAACGCTTGCCGGGTACAGCTAGTGAAAAATAAGTTGCCAAGACTCAC
>JAFIDM010076391.1:0-12095 GCA_023159025.1 Thereuonema tuberculata | reverse complement strand
ATAGGTATTCGTACACCAGGTGAGACATAGTCGCCTTCTTTTTTTTTTAGATGTAGTTTTAGCTTTATTTGCCCTTTGGCATTTCGAAAAAAAATAGAAATCTGTGAAAGAAATGCAATGATTTGGAACTTACAAACCTAAAAAAAGCAAGGATTGTCCTCTAAAATTCTATAACAATTACAGATTAGAAGAGCAAGAACATGAAACAAAGGCAGACAACAACAAAAAAAAAAAGGCCGAAAGGGAGTGGGGTATTGGGGTGGTATGGATAATGTGTGCTGTGGTGTTCTATACAAGTATATTATGCAAATAAGAATGTAATTATGTAATATTGAAATACCACAATGCACTGAAACACAGCTATTCAGCAACACAACATAACTTTAATTGAAGCTTTTTAACATGGAGATGTAGATGTAATATAAACGAACCGACTGCACTCAGAACGAAATGATTTTATAAAAATTCAAAAACAGTATTTTGTATTTTTGTAAAATCCTTTTATTCTGAGTGCAGTCTGATCATTTATATTACAACGTAACTTTGTTGGTATTAGATCCTTATTCAAATGGCAGAACTCTTCAATGAAGACCTCTGTCTAGAGCTGTCGAGGCACAAAAAGATCAGGATTTTGAATTTGTTAATGTCATATTATGAAAACTTATGTCCAGTTAAAATGTATTCTAATTGCATTTCGAATAATCCCATCTATGCGTGAAATACTGCATTTAAATATGATGCTAATGAAGTGCAGTTGTTCATCATTGTCTCTTTTAATTTACAACATCATTTTCTTGAATCTGTTTCTTTTTGTTTTGCATTGATTCCACTATTTTTTTTCAAGGTAATTCTGGAATTTAATCTGAATTGATTTGTAAAAGAAGGAAATTACAAATATTTACATGAAAAAAAAAATGCTTATATTAATCATGGCTTCCTTTATGAAATATTTCTTTTCTACCAACTCTGCTAATGCCAAAATGAATTGAGAGCAAACAGTGCATAGTCCTTAGAAATTGCAGCATCTTGAGAGTCTAAAAGATGATTTTTCTTATCTTTAGTGCATAGTTTTTTGTTTCATTTTTTATGCTTTCCTGTAGAAGCTCCATTGCATATTAAAAAGGGCTTTCCATGAGTTATCAGAGGGTATAAAGGAATAATAATGAAACTATTTTGTTTGTATCAGTTATGTCGGGTATGGTCTTTACAGCCTCAAATTCCTATTCTGCAGACATTAGATTAAATTGCAATCTGAAACTGGCTGGGGTCAGCCTACAGTCATCCAATAATCTCTGCTGCTGACTTATTAGAATCATCACAATTTCATTAACTGAGAATGCTAAGTTTTATTATTTAACTGAAACATTTTTCTTCTTTGTTTTGTCTATTTGTACGTGCATCACACTAAAATGGCTGGATCGACTGCCTTCAATTTTGGAATGATCCTTATTCTTGATTTAACTTTAAAGCACAAGCATTTTGGCCTCACGTATTTGTAGCTGCCATGTTTGTAAATTTCATTTCTGCCCGATACAAACATTTTATCATCAACTTTTCGTTTGCTTAAAATTAATTAAATTCACAATTCTCATATTCAAGTGACATAAATTAAATTGATCAAATCAAACCCCATCAATGGAAACACCCATCAATCATTCAATGGTAATTAATTGTTTACCTTAATAAGAGCTAATTGTTTTGCTTTTAATGCTTGTGTGTGTAATTTTGTTTCTTTGTCACTTTCACGTGCAAACTTTTCGCAGAAAGACAAATTGAAATTTTCAAAAGATTGATTGCCTCTTATCCTTAAATGTGCAAGCCAAGCTCAAAGAAGATCAGTTCACTGAATTACAAGTTGCATAAGAATATGTTGCTTTGAGCGGCTTTTAATGACAAACAAGAAAACAAAATTTTCTTATTAATAAATGTTATTGATCTAGTAAATTAGGAATTAATCATAGTTATATGTTGTTTTCAGACTTATTAAGTTAGATATGTTGTAATGCTTATCAATTGCTCGTATTTTATAATGAATGTATTAATCAGTTGATAAAGGACGAGAGCCACATTTTAAAAATTTGATTTTCCAATGATGTACATTATAAAGTTGAATAGTTAAGAATTTACTTATTTTTACTTTGTTGATATTATGTTTATATACATAAAGATTACTTTCTTATACATTTTTTTTTCTTTTCAAGATGGTGTTCGAATAGCCTCTTCTACGAGTATAGAATCACTAATGCAGTGCGATTTTCATCTAATTATGAATGATCTGGTTTATTATGTGAGTCCACCCGAATCAGGTAAATTTATTTCTTAATTTTTATCAGAATACATAAAATTTGTCTGAACAGACATTTACGAAACTTCGCTTCTTCATTTCTTTGCCAAATTACTTTGTGGTAAAGTAGGATTTTTCTTGTTTTTAAACCCAGGAGTTTCCAGAGGTTTTAGATTGTCTGAAAATCCCAGAACAGATTTATTTTGAGGGATCGCCTTTTTCCCCTTGTAACTTTTTTCGTGGTGTCATTACAACTACATTGATAATCTTCTTGGCTTTTCTTCAGTTTGTTATTACTAATAAATTCTTCAGTAGTTATGTCTCCTGCAATTTGCCTTATGCAAGTTGTTAAAGGAATTGATGAGAGCAATCTTTAGAAATTTAAAAACACATCTACAAATGTAGAAAATGTTGTGCAGGTAATATATAAAGGATGCTTATTTTATACATATAGTAGAGCATCGATTATCTGAATACCAATCAACTGAAACATCGGTTAACTGAAGACGTTCCAGTAGACAGTCAGTGGCGAGTAAGCCTTCACTTGGGATGGATTGTGTTGTAGTTGTACCGTTTGCAATGGCGTCTAAACGTAAATGCATTGTTCTCAGTGTTTCCGATAAACTGAAAATAATAGATCAGTTGAAGAATGGTGCTGATCGTGCTGAAAAAGGACCATCCAGTGAGGAAGCTTTTCACTGCCTTGAGACGGCTATGAAGTGGTTAGAACAACAAGAAGATTGTGATGCTGTCCAGTTGCTGTCTTTAAAACATGTGCGAGATTTAGCAGCAAAGAAGAGAGTCTCAGGTCTGATGCAAAAGACAATTTTGGACTTCTTTTCCTAAACTGTAGGCCTATACAATATAATAAATTACCTTATTTTAAATTCATCCTATGACTTCGTTGCGTTGTTTTTTGTCATATGTTATTTAGCAATGTTTCATATTGCTCCTATGACACTGGTACAATTTTTCATGAATGATCGGCTATCTGAAATATAACTTATCCGACCCCCCCCCCGTGCCACATTGTTTCGGATAATCGATGCTCTACTGTAATGCCGAATGACATTGGCTTTAGAAAAAGCATTGTTGTGATAAGTGGTATTTAAATATGATATGTGGCATCGAAAAGATGCATTATGGGTTCTGATGAAAGTTCAGATATTGCTTTAACAGTTTGATTATTTGTTCGAAATAAAACAAAAAAAATAAAAAATTATAAGGTATTTTCATGGATTTAAAGATCACACTTTACGAAGATATGCTTATTTCTGTGGTTATGTTCTTAAGATCTGTTTTTGCAAGAATAGCTTGTATCATATTTGTTCTCAGGAAAATGGAAGTAGGTTTGGAAGTTTCAACTGTTCCGTATGCTAAGATCGTGGTTATTTTAGTTTAATCTATTCAACATCCAACTCTTCTTCTTCATTATTAATAATTGCATCACAAAGACAGTTTTAAGTTCTATTAAGTTACTATGAAGTTCTTTTATAAGAAAGAGATGAGAGAAAAATGATCACTAATTTCTGTTGTATTTATTATTATTCAACATTTGTAAAGAAATGCAAATGTTGGGCTGTTGAATGTTAGAATCATGAATTCTATGGAGGGTCATTCTCTTCAACCGATGTTTTTTTATTCCACGTTAGAGCAGTTCAATTATAAAATCATAGCTTTTTAGTCTTATTTTCTTTTCAAAACAGAAAGAAACATCTATCGTCAATCAGGAGACACGCACACAATCAATTTGATTTATTTGAGAAGGGTAACGGTCACTAACTTAAGTTTGGTATCTTTCCACTTCCACAGGTCAAATGAACTGTACATTAAGCACAAAGTTCATCAGAAACTTTTTTATGGTAAAGTGAATAGTGAAACAAGGGTGCATTGCTAAACTCTTAAGCATTCTAAACATAGATCAACTTTTGTAACTTTTGCCATCAACTTCTGCGATAATATTTTTTCCCTTAAGAGGCTTGCTGTTGTTGTTTTTCTTAGGTGTTTGATAGATTTTTCTCCATTATCTATTATTTTCAATATTAAACATAAAAATCTTATCTTTTTGAATTATAAAGCACTTTATTGTCTTTTCTTTTCTTATAAAAAAAAAGAAAGAAAGAACTTTTTTTTTTAGAAAAGTGAAATGTGCGTATATTTAGAGAATGTGAAGTCATGCCTAAATCTCATATGAGAATAATGAATTCTGAGCTGCCTCAAAACTTAGCTTACTTGTAAATTGTCATAAAGTAACAGTGAGCTTGATCCAAAAGGCCAGTTTGTGAAAGACTAGTTGACAGGGAATGAGTAAGAACAGTTCAACACATAAAATAAAATAAAAAAAAAACAAACAAAACAAAAACAGAAAAAATTGAATAATCCTCAGAGCAGCTTTGTGCTGCAGAGGTGGGGTTGACAGTTAAGTAAGCAAAAACAAATTCCTTAACCATTTTTATTTTTCAAAATATTTTCTCGAATCTTTAAATTGAGTGTCAGATATTAATTTATGTACTACTAAGCATTCTTTAAATTTCTTTTTTAATAGAAATGGTAGCTTCATATTTAAAATGTAAGTTATTTTTGAATACGTTTGCTATAAATTTAAAGAAGGTGGAAAAAAATTTATCAATTTTTTTCATTTAAAAAGATACAAAGATTAACACTGTTTTAAACTCAACAATGTAGACTACTGATCATTGCTTATTTCTCAACATAACAACCAAGAAAATTGGTTCACAAACCCTAACTTGATACCTTCTTCATAGACCTTGATTTTTCCTTCTTCATAGACCTTCTTCTTTTTCCTTCTTTTTCCTTCTTCATAGACCTCAGCCATGCAATTGTT
Organism: Thereuonema tuberculata; assembly: GCA_023159025.1. Taxonomy (NCBI): domain Eukaryota; kingdom Metazoa; phylum Arthropoda; class Chilopoda; order Scutigeromorpha; family Scutigeridae; genus Thereuonema; species Thereuonema tuberculata. The sequence continues at coordinate 6,966 of JAFIDM010076391.1, read as the reverse complement.
GATGATTTTTATATCTTCCGAAGCTGAATCATACAAAATTGCAAATTGTGCTGTGATCCCACAGGTATATGCTTCAATTTATACGAGCCAAGGTTTTTTCACTTAAAGCTATCTGGATAATGGGATGAGCATCATCGACAAGATTGAGAGAGAAATTTTGCTTGCACTATCACTACACATTCATAACAGCTACATTTCCTGCAATTTCTCGATGTATCCCAATGACATTTCAGTCTTTCGACCCCAAGAGAGTTCTATGCAGAATTTATAAATTGAAAGAAACAAAGCAATGCAAACATTTTTTGATCTACTTGTATCTCTGTGTGAAACCTTCTTTCTATAAAACTAAAATAATTAATTCATTGTTATTGATTAATCCATTTTATTTTATGTAGTGGGAGTTCTGTTCCAAGAAGAAAAAGACCAACTGTCCAATGTAAGGCATCTTGTTAATAGTCTTTATGAAGCTCTTAATGTGGAAGAACATCAACTGAAGAAAGAAAAAGAACTGTTTGAAAAATTAGAATCGCTAAAGGTGGAACTTCAACCATTGGAACAGGTTGGTTGCAATTGATTTCTAAATTTTACAGAGAAGGGATAATTTTTTTTTCTTATAACTGTTAAGATAATTCTTTTATTAGAAAGGTAGTATTGGGTATTGATATCTGCTTAACAGATACTTAAATATTGACGCAAAGTCATTTCGGCACCAATGATGTATTGTCAAAATGACAGAGACTAACGCCGTGGTTTAGTCTAAGGCACACACATTTTATTTACAATTATTTATAAATATATATATATATACAACCCTTGAAAATCCCACTCGCAAACTCTCAATTTGCGAGTAGAAATTAGGCGCTTGCGAGTGGAAAAAAAATTACCTCGCAAATCCTAAATTCAAAACCTTGGCTGCTGTGCCAATTCAAATTTACCGGCTACCGCCTATTCAAATTCATTGGGGTGTGAACTCCCGTGAGGGGTATTTCATGATGGAAGTTTTCTTTACCCTTCATCAATCACCATTTGTCAATCGGCAATCGCCAATCACAACCCCAGTTCTATTTTTAGTTCGGCCAAATTTTATACACCTATCAATCGGGCAGGTTTTGCTGCTAGTATAGGTATATCATATAGGTATATATATATATGAAATTTTGCTCCCCCTCCCCCCGTTAATTAGCTAGCGAGTGTAAATTTCCATTTGCGAGTTGGTTTAGGCACAAATTTTCGAGGGTTGTATATATATATATATATATATATATATATGTATACAGATCGGACTGGATTCCAGGAATCTCTTTGAAGCTTTCTGTTTGGTCCGTCACTCGGAGAGCGCTAGCGGCGACGCTCTCTGTTCGGTCCACCACTTGGTGAGAGGACACAATGCGTAGCCGATTGGCCTCTGATTCAGCCAATCACAGGGCAGTTTAACTGACCAATCGGAAGGCTTTTCGATATGCATCAATATTTAGTGGCAGATATTTGATAAGCATGTAACAACAAAGACATACTAGAAAGGGATTGTATTCTCATTGGTCACAATTCATTTTTAAATTGATATTTTTCAAATACACTCTGTGACAAAAAAAAAGACTCGCTTGGAAAAATAATGTGATCGTGTTGAAATAACACATGTGCAAAGAGGATAGAAAGAAAATGACACCAGAACATTGAAAGAACATTTCGGAACAACAGGCCCAGAATTGGTACATGTTAATATGTGGTGGGGCAACCTCTTGCTGTGATACATGCAGATATATGGTGTGGCATTGATGCATATAAGCGTCTAATGGTGTCCTCTGGAAGATTGATCCAAATGTCTTGGAGTTGCTGAACTAGTTTACCCACATTGCAAGGTGACTGTAATTGCAGTCCTAATATGTCCCAGACATGATAGGTCTGGTGATCTGGCAGGCCAAGGAAGTGTTGGAGCACCACGTAGACACACTCTAGAGATATTAGCAAGTATGTGGTCCGACATTATCCTGCTGAAAAAAGGCTCTTAGAAAACCTCACAGCATATGCAGAACGACAGGTCACAGGATGTCCTGGATGTAATATGGTGCTGTGACAGTACTGCAAAGGACAAACGGTTGGTGTCCCGAGGGCTGATCTCAAGATCCTACTAAGATCCTGCCTGGTAATGGTTACCCTTGGCTGACCAATGCTCTCCTGACAGGTATGTGTGCATCACCAGACCCATTGCTGCCAACAACGTCTTATTGTGGCATCACCACGACCCAAGTAGCAGATGATAGAACAGTATGTCCAACCTGAGTCTCTTAAGCCCATGATACGCCCTGTGTAAAAATTCACTCTGTTGTTGATATGATTGTCGGGTGGTGTGTTATGGCATCCTCAGCTGCTACAGAACGGCATCCAACCACAAAAACATTTGGAAGTATTGAAGCAAGTGAGAAATACTACTTATAAGCAATCCAGAATGTGCGGTTCAAATGCACCATGGTATCACCCTCTGCATTCTTTGGCTGCAATTTTTTTACAATTTGCATGTCTATCCATGAAGTATTGGTATTATATTAAGTTTAGCAGTTGTTCGATAAAACTTTTTTTTTTTTTTTTTTTTATCACCGAGTGTATATTGAAAAAAATGCACCCTCTCAATGTTAACTCAAAAAGATTTTAATATTACAATGTACATTTCGCATTTAAAAGAGCACAATGAATGCCCTTACTCACAACTTGAGGGAAACTAGCAGCTACTGATTTGGGAACCTTCAAAAAATACAATTGCGAAGCAACAACTAAACTATGACAATATGAAGATCTACTGCAAAGATCCTTAATTTCAGGAGATAAAATGCTTTTACAAGGAGGTTCAGGAGATAGAAAACTTTTGAGTTGTCGTTGAAAACATTGAGAAATTGTAGAATTACTGTTTTTTGAAATGAAAACAGTGAAGTTATTGAAAACAAGATGTTCTGTGAATTTGGGTCTACTGCATGAATGGCATATTTATTAATCATATTAATAATAGTCTTGTTCTATTTTATGCTATTCCTAGAACAATAATAAAGTTAAGCATCAGTCAGTAAAGAGAACGTGCTATCACTTTACTGAAACTAATAATCTTTATTTCTTCATAATTCGTCATCACAATATTTCGAAAACCTCACTGGTTTTCTTTTTCCAGTGATCAAATAAAAAGAACACATCATTTCTTTTTCAAAATATTTTGGAATAAGAATTATTAAAACAAACATAAACCATAATAATCATGGCTCGTAGTATGCATATGTATACATAAACATTATTATAAACACATGTACATAATGTATTATTAACGTAATAAACATAACAATTTTAAATAAATATTCTTTTTGAATCACAATTCTGCATCCAATTCAGTAACGTGCAATCCAGTTGATGAATTTGGTAACGTGCTATCAAGATTTTTACAGCTAAATTCTTGTAAGGTCTGAAAAAAGGAAGAAACCAAGAAACTGAATCTTGGCTGTAATACCAGCAATCTTTGAAGTTGATCCCTTATGCTATATTTGATTGTCGCAGGTTGTTGTTTTTATTGCTGAGCAAGAGTTAATCAGAACAACATCCATCAGCTTCTTCTCTGCCAAACTTCAAAAGAAAAGTGCACTGTAAAACTCGACATTAAGTAATATGTAGTGAGGTCTATTCAACTGCTTCTAAACTTCAGTATTGTTTTCTTTGGCTAACAAGAAACGTAACAAAACTAGAATTAACAATCTATATTTTATTTGTATTTTCATTTTTTCATTAGATCCAATCAACAAAACTTCATATTTTATTATTAAATTATCAGTTTGCATTTGATATCCTATATTCACCCTATAATAAACCTGTAATTTTCAATGTTTTCTATGGCAACTTGATAGGAACTGTCTTGTTCATTGGCTTGTTCCAATAATAAGTAAACAAAAGGTAATTTGATAATTGTTGCGTTTTTACTTAAAAAAATTTTTTCAAGGTACTTAAGTTTTAGGTTATGAAAAGATTGCTTATTAAAAGATTAAGTGTTTGATGAATCTGTTTTCTTTGTAGAGAATGTCTATGATTATGTGCCCAAGAGAGTAATTTGTCTAAGTGTTTGAACATTTCATAGATAGAGAAAATGTTCAATTAGTGTAAGCACATTAAAGAACAGTATTTTTATTGTCTGACCCTTTGAAGGTTCAATCAACAGATTTTTCAGGCATATCTTTAAATAGATTATATCTAAGTGGATATGATAAAAACTTATCTTAGAAAGTGCTATTAGAATTTATGGTTATTACCTTTGTTTTCCTGAAGTTATATCTTTTTTTCAATCACATTGGCAATTGGTCTTCTCAAATAATTATATTCTTTAAAAAAGGAATTTTATAAGTGTAAAATTATATATTGGCATAAAAATATTTGCAAAAGAAATATTCCACCAAAGTTTCTAAGAATTTATAGTATATTAAGATAATTATGTATCTTCTTATTGAAATAGAAAATATTGGACATTGCTTCTCTCCAGCAACAACATAGCTTTAAGTGTTTATATCATTAACTTAATGAATCATTAGTAATTTTTCTTGATGACAGTATGACAAAATGAAAAATTCTATTTTTAAAAAAATGAAAAAAATTCTAAAAGTGTATAATATCAGGCAGAGTTTGCAAGTAATTAGAATTGTTTGGGTAGTCTAAGCTTATTTAATTAAAATTGGTGCAGTTTTTACTTAGTCTTTACCAGCTCAGTCGGGAATGCAAATGTGATTCTCTTTAATTAAATGTTGATGATTTAACACTTTAACAACTTTTCATGCTTTAATTAAATTGTTTTCTTTTACAGAAGAAAAAAGAACTTGAGCATTATGCTAATCGAAGAAACCTGATTTTGTCCTGGTTAGGTCTAGGTTTAATGGCATCTCAGTTTGGTATTTTGGCCCGCCTCACATGGTGGGAGTACTCCTGGGATATCATGGAACCTGTCACTTACTTCGTTACTTATGGCACCACTATGTTGTGCTATGCATACTTCGTACTTACAAAACAGGTAAGATAATAATTAGGTACTAATAAGGTAGTATAATTAATGGTAATTATTCACTAATTATTGGGTTGGCCAAAAAGTTTTTTTTTTTTTTTTTTTTTTTTTTTTACATACATTGACTGTAGTAACGCTTAAGTTCTTAACGTCATTCGACGTCATTTTGTTAGATTGTATTGTGACAGCTGTCATATCAGTGTGCATTTAAAACAAAAACTGATCAAAATTAGTGAATTTTATGTCGCCAATTTAATGTTGAAGATGGAAGATAATAAGTACGCAAGGCCTCATGTTTCTTTGATGACCAGGCAAACACTGTTACAGCTTGGCTGAGAAGTTCTGATTATCCGTCCTATTCACCAGACATTGCACCTTCGGATTTCCATTTATTTTTGTTTTTACTAAATTCTCGTAATGGAAAAAATTCAATTCCTTGGAAAACACAAAAGGCACCAGGAACATTTTTTTGCTAAAAAAGATAAAAAGTTGTGGAAAGATGGAATTATGAAGTTGCCTAACAGATGGCGGAAGGTAGTGGAACAAATCGTTGAAGACGTTGTTCAATAACATTATTGATGACAATAAAAAAAATGGGTCTTCTATTTTTACCTAAAAACCAAATGAATTTTTTGGCCAACTGAATAAAATAGTCTACATCTAGTTCTAATCAAGTTACAAGTATCACAGTGTCATTGTTTGAAGGATATAAAAAATAAAAGGAAAAAGAGAAATTAATAATGAAACACACTTACTTGAATATGTAAAATAAACAGGATAAAAAAGATGGAATAATCCGACACTTTTTGGAATATTATACATATTCCATCTTCAAGTAAATGCGTTTCTCCCTTATCAATTTCTCTTTCTTAATTTCATACACACACGTTAAGCCTTATTCAATATAAAAGTTTCTTGTAATTAATAAAACTGTGATATGGTTATAATTGTCATTATAATTTATAATTTTAAGAAGGTGTTGTTATTTAGTTTTTAATTAGATATCCAAATATAAAAATGCTGAAAAAGAATGTATGTCAGCCATAAAAACAAAGCAGTTTTTAAAATTTAAAATTCTATAATTTTAATTTTCTAAAATAAATATCAGACTTTCTGTATTAATTCATAGAAGCTTTCTGTTTGGATGGGGTTTGGATGTTTCTACTTTCTTCTGTTTCTACAGGTATAACGTGAGCTGCCTCCTATGGTGTACCCTGGGCAACGATTCTTCGGCAAAGTAGCTCACAATTATCGCCCCTTGTCGAGGCCAATAGGCAAAAGTTCTAAGAGCGCAGGCATTGGATTAAAAAAACAAAACAAAGTTCAATGCTTGCACCGGCTGTGGCCTGCAAGCTCTTTTTTCATAAGAAATGCTCTAGAAATTCTCAGATTACAGTTTATAACATAAGATTATTAATGTATTCTTTTTTAAAAAGTAGATATGGATAGTTCCTATATACAATTTTTTTTGTAACCTGTGAGGCAAGGGCCTGCCTCTCTTTTTGCTCTCTTCTGCTGATGTTCACTGCATTGCAGTCTTGGAATGACAATGAAGTTTGTTTTCTTCTTTACAAATTTATTTTAACTCTGCAATTTCATTAATTGTCCATCACAACTGCAATGATTAGAAGACACATTAAGAGAAGAGCTTGTCCATCTTACATGGCAAATACCATGACCCTTTTTTAAATTTTGACCTTCAAAAGCTTTATCTGTTTTGTCCTAATAAAACAATATCTACTGGACTATTACTCTGTGCTTATTCCAAACGCCAAACTGATCATAAATCATGTCTTGGATTCCCTTATTAATTTTTCAAGAGCAGTATTTTTTTACTTCTGTAGACAAAAAGGCCTTTAAAGGACTAACAAAGCAATAATTTAAAATCTTTTACATTTAGTAAGCATTAAAGTGAGCCGTACACCTTCCTAAATATCTTAAATATACAA
>JAFIDM010076388.1:0-12099 GCA_023159025.1 Thereuonema tuberculata | reverse complement strand
TAAATCTTTTGAACTATTCATTAACTGGTAAACTCTGACTGATTAGTGATAAAAAGTACGAAACAGCTATCTCATGGTGCGCTTTTAAATATTAAAATTTCTTTTTTCTTGTTTTATTTTTTATTCATTCACCCGCGCTTATAGTATTGTGATGGTGTTTACGGGAGAGTCGTGGAGATGGAAAAACAACGAGTCAAGTTCTGGAACTGAATTAATTTATTAAACGAATAACATGGGTTCTTATAAGATTATAGATGGTTTGATTTGATTGATTAAGTAATTAAAAATATACATAATGATTGGATAAAAAAACATAACGAACTTAAATTAATTAAGTAATTAAACGACTGCAATGGAAAAGAATAAACAGAACAGCTATAATTAGGAAATGCCAAGGAATTGGTTAAGGATAAAATGAATACAGATAAATAATTTCTACCAAAAGTACAGATAAATAAATGATTTCTAAAAATATTTTTGTACAAACGGTTACAATATTTTATAATATGTATTTACATTTTTATCCTCTCTTGCTTTTCCAAAACAAAACATATTTTGTCAGAGGAAAGTCGGTCACATGTCAACCCTGATGTATTTCGACGACTCCAAGGGATTCCCTTCGTACAACAGCAATGAGGCTAGAATTCACCTACATGACCAATTGAACCTCAGGGCCACTTCTCAGGCCGGATGCCCAACAGCTCTTCTTGTCTTGTTTTTTTTTTTTTTTTTTATTATTTGGCTTTGTTATAAAGATGGTTCATTTGAAGTTTTGTTGTGCTTTGGGACCGGATGCAATGTAGGCTGCAATTATTTCCCTTCCTCCACTAAAACGGTTAATTATTTCATTTTTTTTTTCATCTGAAATTCTCGATTTTTAATAGATGTTGTAGAGCCTTTTTATTTTTATTTCTTAGAAGTAAAGATTCTGATAAACCTGAATCAATATCCTGATATTTGAATCAGTTATTAAGAGTAATTCAGTTTTAAAAATAACGATGTAATTGACATGCCAACGTTCGAATGCCTTTATCGTAAGATCTCATTAAAAAAATAATTGTTCATTCATGGATTTGAACAGTGGATATGCATCTAATTCACTAAGATCTTCCCTAAGAAAGTACATGAAAAAAGACAAATGTACAAACGGATGTTGGTCCGTTGCTTCTTCCCATTTTTCCCTACTTAAATCAGTATGGTTTCTTCCTTATAAAAATCATACATTTTCCTCTAAAAGTTCGGCTTAGTTTTTCTTTAGTTACCATGATTTTTGTGCTTAACAACTATCTGTTTCCTCATCTAACTATTGCGTCGTGGTATTGCGTATACGTTATAAAGTCAATTAGGATCTTCCTTGTAGCCTTTAAATTAAATATAAAATTTCAACCTCCTAGGATAAATACTTTTTGAGATATCGTGATCAAAGATTTCACCTTCAAACAGCACTTAATTTTTTTTTATTTTTTTTTAACCTTTCTTTCTTCTTCAGTGCATAAGTAAAGGTTACAATTTTAATATAGATCAAAGCTACAATCTAGCTACCTAACATGCGGGTACAACCTTACATAAGCACTGATAGATTACTATTAATATTTACAAACAAAAACCTTTCTTTTTTTCTTTTTTTTTGAACTTTTAAATTGTCTGAAGGATCTTCGATGACTATCGTAGCCTGTTTCGCTGTTTGTTTCTCCGCTAGACTGGTTTGTGGCTTTCTCTCTCTGAGGTTAAAGTGGGCGAGCATGGGACTGGACTTCTGATCTCCGTTTTGTCCCATTCAATTCTGATGATTATTACAGGACTCTTATCAATGAGAATAAAGGGTTTGATGATTTTTGCCTAAAACCTAACGTTATGCTTAATGGAGTACGCCTATCTGATTTCTTTCTTAGGGTTGAGGCGAGTGAATATTTGATCTCTCTTCTTCATAACTCTTTGATGATGATCTCTCTCATCTGTTGCACATCTTCATTTGAGAAGATAGAAATGACTTCTGATCTTGACTTTAAAACTTTATCGTAATTGAATGCTACTATAAAGTAAATGTAACTTAATTAATCAGAAACAGCTTGTAATTATTTAACAATATAAAATATTATACTCGTTTTAAGGAATTGTAGTTGTTAATAAAACTGATTTACTTTCAATATTGTTCTACATTATATACTACCTTATGAAAAATGTATCGTATTTCTGTATTTATAGTATAAAATACATTATTATTACGTTTAATATAACTATTAATAAGAAATGGCAGTAGTAATTTAGTAGTAGCAATTTTAAATGTATCAAAAGTTGTATTTTTTTGTACATTTTAGATACAGTTGTTGAGTTTTACAAAGATTTAGAAACAGGGAGCTACTGTGGAAGAACTGATCCTTGATTTCAAGAGATATTTTGAAGCATTTTGCGTTTACGATCGGCTTTGGATAGCGGTAATAGTTTTGGGAAGCCTTAGAACCAGGTTAAAATTTAAAAGAATCTGCGCAAAACCGACATCTGAAGGAGTTTACGACATCATTTCCGTTCAGAGCGGAAATGAAAAGCATTCCCCACTTCTGTGATAAGAAAGTCTTTTTATCTACAATCCATTGCATTCAGAATAAGACAAGTCAAGAGAAAGAGAAGCTTTTATTTTATAGAAGCTTATTTTAAAGGGAGATGTATTTGAAAAAATAAATTTTGAAAAATATATGAAAATATTTCACTTCTATAATAATCATCCAATTCCTATGCGATTACTGCTAGGCGAGTTTTAGTGACCAGAAGATTATCTAACTGCATTCAATAATGATTTGGCAATTAATTCTGTTATTTTATTTTTTTTGGTAAAAGCTTCAAGTGGAAAATTAGGCTTCTTGGAGAGATTTTGGTAAGTATTATATCTCTGATCTAAGTTAGCAGAATCCTAAGTGTATTTACAGTTTTGGGGATTCTGTTTGTTTCCTCAATACAAATAAAGCAATGCTTAGAAGAAGACATTGTTGAGTCTACGATTAAAGTGATTTCCGAATCCACAAGTTAAGGACGAACGTTATTTAGTAAATAAAGCGTGCAGAAATAAGCTATTGATTCGAGACCAATTGCTGTACAACTATTTTGTAAATAGAGGTAAAGTGAACTTTTGTCTGTATCTTAGCAACGGAGAATTACGCTGTGTCTGGAAGATCGGAGTTAATGTAAACTTTACAATTTGCTTTAGGCTTAATTCGCAAATAGATGATAAGAAGATACAACTGCTGTTAATTTTATAAATAACTTGTCCTGTTACAAGATTTGTAATAAGAAGAGAATATAATTACGGACGAATTTAGAAAAGCTAACACACTTGCTTAAAAAACTTTTTTTTTTTTTTAATTTTTTTTTAAAAAACTAAAAAATTTATAAAAAACATGTAATTGAGAAACCAAATCTAGGTTTCAACCTGTTAATAGGCCTTCCTGTTCACAGGTTGAAACTTAGATTGAAACCTTGTTTGAAACCTAGATAATTCTCAATTACATGTTGTTGTTTTTAAAAGATTTATTAGTTTTTAAAAAAAAAATATAAAAAAAAAGTTTTTTACACAAGTATGTTAGCTTTTCTAATTCATCCGTAACTGTATTCACACACGTTAAATGTTATCCTCAAGAGAATGTAATTAGTTAATCGAGTTTCCGAGTTATTGATAGTAAACTTATACTTAGGAACATCCTCTACTAGACTCCATTTATCCGTAGTTTTAATTAAGCAAGTTAGTTTAAAATAAACTTACACTACTGCCGATAATAATAATAATAATAATAATAATAATAATAATCAACCAAAGGCTCCAGTCAGCGAATTTTTGACTGTGTTTCAAAATGTGTGTAATAATAATAATAATAACAGCAAATAAAGATCCACTATGTTGATATAGAACTGAGGTTTCATTTCAAAAATGTTAAATTTCAAAAATTTCAAAGAAACAAATTGAAAATACCTGTGAATAAAGGACGATAATGAATTTAATCTACATTCTTGATGATAATTAATAAGTTATAAATACAATTAACATCCTTTCTAAGAAAAATGAAATTCCTGATTAAATGATCGTCATCAACTTCAGTAAAATTTTTACTGAAATTTTCCCGCTAAAATCTGTTAGTAATAAGTCATCCTTCTACCAAGTCCCTCCTTCCATTAACAACATTGTGATAACTCGCCGTCCAAATTAGATCTCTTTATCGATATCATACTTACCCCTTCGTAATCAAAAACGAAAGCATGTGGGAATAAAGTTTTTTTAATTTTTTTCTTTCTTTAATCTCTGAATTTCCGTTGGTTCAAATGTCTGATTTACTGATGGTCCAATGACGTCATTTCCACTTCACTGCTTCTACGCAAATTCCACATCAGCAAATTTCATTGGTTCTCATCGTTTTTTTGTTTTTTTTGTTTACTTCAGCACATTTCTAAATTCCCTGCATTACTGGAGAAGATTAAAGATTTGGGCTTAGCCACCATTTAGGCCTAGCAATTTGGCAAAAGTTCCAAACTCAAGTTAAATTGACGCTCTAAATTCCACTCCACTTACCTTAACGCCAACTGAAACTTATCGCTACGTATTTCGAAAGTTTCTTTCGTTCAATCTTTTTTTTTATTATTCTCTAGCGTTTGATGGCAATTTCGGTGTCTTTATCTTTCGAATATGAAGCACTTATGTAGAATTTTATGTTTGGAGAATTACACACGGCCAATAGATCACCGGAACTATTTGTTTGATGTAACCGCATTAGTTAATTAAATTTTTGAAACTGAAACGGAAAGTTGGATCAAATTTACACGCAATTAATGATAGTTTTAAACCTACCGAAAAATTTACACAAATATTCAGTGAATAAAGAGGAAAGTATTGATCCTGGGAAAAGTATAATAGCGGCGAAAGTATGTTGGCAGCTTTAACATATCCCGTAGTTAAGGACGTACTTCTCCGGAAAACTTGTCTTGTAGTGAAAAGATATTGCAAAAGAAAATAGTAATCAATGGATGATATTGTAAAAAATAATCTATAACTTCAAATTGACATAAATTTACATAAAATCTTGAATTTGTTTCTTACAAAGAAAGGTAACTAATGATGTGGAAGGTTTCTTTGCCGTATCGTAGTAATGATAGTAACATTAACTTTAGCTTATACGAATTATGCTTATTGTGGATCCAGTGGTTTAGGCGCCCGGGTTCAGTTCCCGACAGTGATTTTTTTCCACGGTTATTTCTCCTCCAGACGGACCCTGGGTTCACCAAGCCCTCTCTTAAATGAGTAACGAGTTTCATACTTGGGGCTTAAACGCGAGCGTCGAGCTGACGATTCCACCTAAACTAGTCCCGTTGGTCTAGGATTGATGAGAGGCCTGTTGCGGTACAGTTTAACTTCATTATGCTTATTCAAAAAGAAGTTCCTGAAAGAAACTATGTATATTATCGATTTGGCATTTTTGTTTTCTTTTCAATTGAGAAAACACTACAAAGAATTGATATTTAAATTTATAAATTATTAAGTCTGTCGAATAATGTCAGATTTTTCGCTTTTGCTAAAAACTCATGAAAGCCGCAAATCTTAAGTTCAAGTAATTAAAAAAAAGTGAAAATAAATCTAAAAGGATGACATTACGTTGTTGAACGTCGAAAGATATCCAGTAAAGAACAATTGTTTCACATCTAATATTTTCATTCGAAAATTTTCGGATTTTAGGCATTGAAATTTTAGGCATCTTAGTGATCCGAAAAAATTTTCAAATATTAAAAGATAGATCCAGAGTCTCTTGTCCACTGAATACGAAGATGTATTAAACTGACTTAAATGACGAGGTTGAAAAACTAAAAATTAACATACAGTGTATTTGAAATCAACGTTAAAATACAGTAACGTTTTCAATTTACAAACACCTTCATCACAATGCTGAATTTAAAGAAAATCAAACCACTGGATCAAAGGTTAAAAGAGTGGAAACACACAAATACGCATACATAATTTTTTCATTTATTGAGAAGAGCATATGATTATTTTATAATAATGACATGATAATATATCTGTATTATACATACTTGTATTAGTATTAAGACATGTAATGGAAGTTACTCATTGTTATTTTTAAAAAAAGGTTGAAAAAGCGGAATGATACAAATTCCGCGAAATATTACCAATTTTAAATGAAATATATCAAAGAGATGTAGTTTTTTAACCTCATTTTTTTTTTTATAAAAGTAATACAAAAAAATTATCAGATTGATACATTGGAAGTGAGAGCTTTCTCAGTGTTCTGTTGTTCTGTTTAAAAGAAACTTTCAGTTTATTTTGAGATTTCTGTCAACTGTGATGCGGCCTTCGTAACTGCTTCTCTGTTATCAAGTTCAGTTTGCCCAAAACTGAGTGGGAATTCCTGTGATTCACTGGAAACTGGTTCTTTTTTTTTGGTTGACTTCGAAGGCAATCGATTAATTGCGCCTAGTCATCGTTCCAGTCAGAACAACTCGCTACAGTGGTCAAGTTTGATGGTTGGTCTGACTGTCATTAGAAATAGGTTGACATATCACTTAGAGTTTGACAAGTTAAGGCTTCTTGACGACAAAAACTAATAATCTCAATTCGAAACATGCTATTGTCATTGGGATTTCCGAGGGTCACTAATTTTAGTTTAATAATACAGACAATTCACGACCATTGAATGAAAGAAAGATCAACAAAATCTTTCAGGCAATCTTTCAACAAGATATTCAAGCGTCAACTTCCTTCAATTCTAATTCTTATGTCAGTAATAACAAGCAATACACAGCAAAGTTTTATTTTTACATTCGTATCAGTTATCACAAGGGCTGATGTACTCCGTACTATTAGATCTCCAAACTGAGTTTTTAATGTTATTACATTATTTTAAAAGCAAGTGTGTTTTGTCACAATTAATTTGCAGTAAGAAAGCCTTCACACATCAAGTTTATTACTTACTATTTTTTTTGTTTGCAACTTAAAATCCAGCTGAAAAATTGAAGTTTAGTTTTTAATATATTTTTGTATGTAGTAACAGTACCAGAGTACCAATCACTTTTCTATCATTTCTATCGTTACTTCTTTGTACCTGGACTTCTTCAGTCTACTCAACGACTTTTTCTTTAGACTTCTCTTGAAGAAGTACAGCAATGGACTGATGAAAGTTTCAGGCAAATTTATTCAGTTACAGATAAACAAACACTGAATGTTACTGTTTATTTATATTTCAAGTTTAATTCTCTTCACAATACAACAAAAAAAAGGAAGAAAGATAGAAAACACGACATGCGCAGAAATATTCTCCATCAACAACAAATTTGGTAATTTATGATGAACATTTCGTCTTGTTTAAACAAACCATTCGATTTTTCACTTCTCTATATAAAACCTACCTGCATTCCATCTTAGAAGCTTTCCTCCAAGTCATGTTCTTCACATAATTTTGTTGATCAATTGCAAAAATTCATTCAATTCGAGAATGAAATTTATAGAGTCATAGACGCGTCTCTGTTCAGTTGGAGTTCTGTTGTTTTAAACGAACGGCAACAAAAAAAATTTCAAAACTTTCAAATCAGATATAGTAATAACAATTGAAAAACATTTACAACGTTAGATAACTAGATGTGACAAGAAATTGCAACAATTACAAATGAGTAATAGCAGTAATGTTATTTTCTAATTATAGTCTTAGATATTTCATTTCTTAAATTTTCTTTGATTTGTTTATTTTGACTTATACTGTTTCTAAAATTTTCTTTGTGGAATCGTTTCTTTTTTTTTTTGTAGTTGACAGATGATAAGTTGCTCTTTCTAATGTGTTTAACTTCCTGTTATAGAGTGGATTGAGGAAGACGGTCTAAGAAGGTTACTTATTCAACTTAATTCATATAAAATTTGAAATTTCCCTTTTAAGTACTACACCAGTATTTAAATATTTTTACATTAACAAGGATTTGGTTTGTATATCTTGAAGCACCAAAATGACTAAACACTTTCTCATTATTATTTTTTTCTAACTATATTTTTGTCATCTTATCTCGAATAACTGAATAAACGACAACTTGCCTGAAATCTTGGTGATACGATTCATACAAAGTAATAGAAAATCCTTCATAAAAATACTCAATTTAATTTTTTAATAATTTAAGTCATTAAATAAAAAAAATAAAATGTTGAGCATTGAAAAAACAAACAAACAAACAAATAAGAGAAGACTCTGCACCATATAAGAAACAATATAACCTTCAGTTTCTTCAAAATTACCTGAAGTCTTCTCAACATAGTTGTCACTAATGCTTTATCTTTACCTCGTTATTCATTACATGTTCATTTTCCATTGTAGCTACTCTATCCTATGTGATGTTGAATTGTTCTAGCTTATCTCAAGGACCAATTTGTTGCCTATCTTGATTTCTATATCGTTTTCATCTCACAAATCGTTTACTTGTAATGATATAACTCTATGTGATAGTGTTTTCAAAGGTTGATGATTCCAATTTATGTTTCCTAATCTTCCTCTTTATTATGTTTTCAAATAATAAGAAATAATTTGTTTAACAAAAAAATCTTTCAGAAAGCCATTCAGCATCAGTTTCATAATCATGTACGGAACAATATTGTTCTCCACATCGTTACTAACAAATTGTTACTTACATAATTTACTTTTTCTGCTTATGTAATTCTATTTTTTTTTTTTTTTAATTTCTCCAGATAATATGAGGAAACGCTTGCTTTTTTACGTTATTTCTTGTACAATCTTATTTCAATTTCCTCCTTTGTTTGTTATCAATGTTGTATCCAAATAAGTGAATATTACTTTAAAAGTTCTCCTTATCATAGGAATTTCTATTCTATTTAAAATTATTAACTATCTCAAAAAATTAGTAAATTGTAGCTTCATATTAACTCAATAATTTATTATCAAGAATTCTAATAATCGAATTCCTTTGAATTTGAATTAAATTTGGCAGTGATTAATTAGGACCTAGAATAGGTTTCGGTCAAGGTTTGATTCGATAATATTTACCTGGCTTGTGCTTCAGCAACCGCGCGTTAGGAACAAGACGAACGAAAATTTATTTTCGGTTTCGACAACCGGAGGCATTATCAAATGAAAGGTAATAGATGAGCTGAGGGAGTATTTCTGATTATTTCTTTGTCTTCAATGCACCGAGCAACGCCCCGTCCTTTATTTTTTCAGAATTGTATTTAATGTAAAAAATACAATACAATTGTATTTGTGAATTTAATGTAGACTTAGTAGATAAAATTCCTTTCAATAAATTTTAGCAAAAATAGCTAAAATGGCTTTAGTGTAATTTTCGGCTTTAACTTGTCTTTAGGGTTTTAATTGTATCTGTGCTATTGCGATCCTTGCTGACTTCGAAGAAATTTTCAGCTCAGTCAGCCTTAAGCCTATCTCTGGGCTTCGTGAATTCTTTGAAGGGATTTTTGTGTGTAGAAGGGAATGGAGGTGGAATGTAGGAGAAATGAGATGGATGCGATTGGTATGGAGGACAGGCGTCCAACTGGGTCATTGAGGACGACTTGAGCTTCTGCTGTCGTTGGCCTCGTCCTGTGTCTTTCATCGCAATTTCATTATCGTGAGAACATTAAAAAAAAATACGTATATATTATCAACACGATAGCATTTCCTCGTTCAATATCCTAAGGAAATCGTTTACCTATTTCTTTATTTTTTTATTAAACTTTAAATATGTAATTTGTTTAGAGGATTACAAATATAAAATTTGCTTTAAAAAAAATAACCCTGTCTTTTGTAAAATATTTCAATAATCAGGATACACAGTTCCAGGTACACCCGGTTTTAGGTTCAACAAAGGTCATGATATATAATTGAAACATATCAACTTTTGTTTTTACCGTACTCAGGTGAACGGCATTATTTTTTTAAACCATAAACTAAAAAAAGAAAAATAAGCAGTTTATCAATATTGCGATCTTTTTAAATTCACTGCAACTGAACCATTGAAAACCAATTCTCGTTAGGTTTCGGTATCGGATCTTCAACATAATCTAAAACGACCAACGAAATTTTAAATTTGCTACTGTAACACTTTTTATTATACAGAGTAAGAAAATTAACTTTCTTTTAAATAGGGAATAAGGACCTTCAAAATTGCTAAATTAAATTTAAATTTGTGATTTCAATTTTTAAATTTTTTAACCAAAAAGTAATGGATTGTTAATTGGTCGCTTATCAACCGGAAAGATATTTTTCATTTTTCAAGAATCTTCACATATTTTTATGTTTTGAAAAGCATAAATGAAAGGTTTATGAAAAACAATTCGTTGTTTTATTTTTTTTTACGTTGATCTTATTGATCCTCAAGAAAAATCCTAATAAACCGGAACTTATTTTGCATCTTAATTTATACATTCAGTTTATTATTTTATTTCTTTACTTTTTTGATAGACTTTTTTTATTTTGCTGTTTTGTTATTACTTATTATTACGATTAATTTGAATTTTTTAATCATTTGCTTTTTGAAAAGCAGCTAAATAACAGTTGGAATAAATAACTTCAGAGTTATATATTTTTAAAACGTATAGTTTTAAGTAAAATACTAGTTAGGGTAAGTCTTGTATTCATAGTTTTATAAATACTATTCAAAGTTCTTAGAAACTGTCGTGAATATTAAATTCAA
The DNA here is from genome assembly GCA_023159025.1 of Thereuonema tuberculata. Classification (NCBI taxonomy): domain Eukaryota; kingdom Metazoa; phylum Arthropoda; class Chilopoda; order Scutigeromorpha; family Scutigeridae; genus Thereuonema; species Thereuonema tuberculata. Next base: position 1,425 of record JAFIDM010076388.1, on the reverse strand, counting down.
AGTACAAGTATTTTGGCCGCAACGAACAGAGATTGATATCATTGGGGATTTATTTTCAACTTTCAATCTAACAGAGTTGACAGATTAACGTAAGTTGACATTTTATTCGTAATACGATGTACAACAGTAAAACTTTTACGTCAACCAAATAGCCTAGATGGTTTGAAAAGAGATAAGATTACAATCGCCGAGATTAAGGCTAAGTACAACTCTGAAGCAGAAGTTGGGTTTTTATCAAATTGGCGGGAAAAGTTAGCGAAAGACAATGCTTTAGAGATCTATTTCATAATGCTTTCCCTTACTTTTTTAAGCTTAATTTTTTTATTTTATTTTATTATTTTGTTGTTGTTGCAGTTAGTGCATTTAAAATATGTGTCTTCATTCACATAGGCTAGATGTGATAATGCTGAAAGGGCTGTATATAAAACAGCTATTACATTTCCACATAAAGCAACAACAGCATTAGTAAGAACATAAAAACTGTATGAATCAGATCATGAAAGACCATAAAATAGCAGTTCACGAAATATAAACGGTACGATTGAAGGGGAACAGTTTTTTTTTTTTTTTTTTAAACATTGTTTATTGAGTCTGTTGTGATACGATCCCAGCAGCTGAAGACGAAAATATGACAAATCTAGTGAAGAGTTTTAGAATATTAAATTACGATTAGTTAAAATATTAATTATTGTTATTTAAAACATATGAAAATTTAACGTTTGTTAAAAACATTAATATAAGAAATATAGCAAAATTAAAAGTATTTTCCTAGCTTTCATTAAGTTTCCCAACAATATTTTCTTTTTTTTCTTAAGTATGTTTAGGTATTTTTTTTTTCTTAGGTAGCATTATGTCTTAAATCTATTGTATTTATACAAGGAGGAGCATTAAACGGTCTTTGATTACTTACACAAGTTCTTAATCAGTTAAGAAACATTCGACTCTTCCATATATCGTTACTTTTTTTTTGCTTTTGTTTGTGTAATTATTAATCCTTGTTGAGTGAATTTATGGTCATTCTTTTCCTGCGAGGGTTGTTCTCTCCTTAAAAACGTAATTACAGAGTCATTGTAAGAAACTGAATATTCCCTGCTAATTAAGATTCAGATTTCTCAGGCTTTAAATGGTGCTATTTCATGGGTTACAATCATTGAATTTCTCTTAATTGCACTTCTCGCATTTGTTAAAAAATACTTCAGACAAGTGATTTAGAAAAAAAAAATTAATGATAACAATAAAATCTAAAGTCTGTGCAGAAATTCGTTGTTAGAGTTTCTTTCTGTAATTATCTCAAAACATTAATTGTCCTCCTGAAAAACAAATGAGGAAAACTATTGACTAATTACAGGTACTTTTGTCTTAAGAAATAATAAAATAAGATTTAGTTCACCATGTCAAACGTTTAACACAAGACAACATTTGGTT
>JAFIDM010076387.1:0-12100 GCA_023159025.1 Thereuonema tuberculata | reverse complement strand
AAGAAGCAAACAAAATATATCTCAGAATACAGAATTGTGAGCAATCACAGAAACAAAAGAAGTTTGTTTAAGAAAACAGTACAACTTAGTATAACTTAATACTAAAAGGTAATTTCTTTTTAACGTAAATTTTAATACAAAATTAATTTGTAACATTAATTTAATTAATTTTATGTTACAAATTAATTTTATTGGAAGAATGAGGAACATCAGTTGAATGAGTCATCAGTTAACACTCACGTTCTTTCCTCAACACACTAAACAATCGTTTATCCGAATCGAGTTTATCCGAAAATCTGGGTTTTCCGAAATGATTTTTAGAATATTTTAAAAATACACAAAAAAACATTTTCCCGTCGCTTTTAATCAATATTGAATAGCGTACATAAGCGATTATGTAACTGTAACTCTATTGATAGCATTAGTGTACAATAATTAATGTAATTAATATTAATAACATATAAGGTAAAGTCGCCAAACACCGCACCCCACTTTGTTTTTTCATCGTAATTTTTCTAAATTTTCATATAAAGCTTCAAAAAAAAACCATTTGATTACTTATTTATTAGTGTATTAATAAAAAGAAACAATATTACGCATTTTAAGCAAATAATTGAACGATGAGCTCGAAACCTAAATAATAGTTTTCTCAAATTTATAATTGTGTGTTCCTAATGTCGCCCCCGGGTACGGTATTAGGAACACATAAGTAATGTACTAAAAACAAATTTTGTACTGCAAATGTTTTTAATTATTTTCTATATTAAAGTTACAAAATCATGTTTTATCACAAAGTAAAGTTTTATTCTTCTATATTAATTCTCCAAGCATGTAGCACAAATGAACATAGGATTTTCGCCTTCTTCTGCACAGTCTTCATGGCATCAAGTAAAGCATTTCGTGCCTCTTATCCTATTTTCTCCACCTCGATCTTCCGAAAAGTTCTTCTCACAGAAAGGGGAAAAAAAAAATGTGTCATTGAAAACACATGAATCATTCCTAATTATGTGCCTAATACCGCACCCGGGGCGATATTAGGGACACCACTGGGTACGATATTAGGCTGTTTGAAATTTTTCCTTGACCAACCAAAAAAAAAAGTTTACAAAATGTAACCTAAAATTTTGATGAATCCGTTTAAATCTTTGACAAAAACGTTCTAAAAATGTAGGTAACTATATTGTATTATAGACAAACCCTTTCATTATACGTTACTGCAAAGATTTTGGAAAAAAATTACATTTTCGATATAATTTTATTTTTCTTCTGCTGGCGACAATTTCTGTAGCTCCTTCCTTCACGAGTCAAAATGGCCGAATCATGTGACCTGTTAATTGGTTTCGCAACTAGATTTCATAGAGCACTGCCTGTTTTCAAGAAACCAAGGAGTACGGAAATAGGGCCGGGTGCGGTATTTGGTGACTTTACCTTACAGTATACGTTTAATACAAAATATTCCGGATTATCCGAAATTTCGTTTAAACGAAACAGGCGCGGTCCCATCAAATTCGGATAAACGAGTTTTTTAGTGTATAACACAAAGTAATGACTTTCTGTTTTTCCTCTTGTAAATATAATTTCTGTGTCAGTTACATAATGGGATTTGTTTTAATGACAATCTAAAAGTCTTATTGGCAGTTCGCATTGATGGCAGCTATTTTTCATACTTTATCAAAATAACAATCGACCATTACTCAAAAAAAAGTTGTTTCTGCACATTTATACTAAGGTTTGAATTTCAATTTGGTATTTTTATGTGGCAGATTTTGAAGATTACAAAAAAAAATCCAGAGAGAAATTTAAACATCTAAAAATAAAAAGCCAAAGAAAAAAAAAGTAATTTAAATAATAATTAAATAATAATTTTTTTAATGTGTATAAAAAAAAATTTAATCTTATAAACTTGTGTGTCGTTATTCTCTTCGATTTAATTCTTTTAATTTTATTATTGAGTTTTATTAAATATTTAATAAAAATAAATTTCAACTTATTATTATTTTATTTGGTATTAAAAAGAGGAATAAAAGAAAAAATTTTATCATTAAATAAATGACAGAACTCAAAAACAAAATAAAAGTGAATGTATGGAACACATAAATAACGTAGATTAATAGAAGAAATACAATAAAATAAAATCGAGTAAAAAAAGAACATTCTTTACTCAGTATCATGTAAACACTGTAATTTGATACGTCATAAGATTATAAAAATCTACTTAAAATCTCTCCTGCTGCTATTCTATTTACTTATTCATCTATTTTACATTTGAAAATAATAATAAATAAAGTTTCTTAAGAACTATTTGAAACCAAGAAGAAACAATGGGTTTATAACCATAGCAAAGAGGCATTTTATCCACGATAAAAAGAAATAAAGCTTGTTCCAGAAGGAAATATCAATATTCTGAGGATCGTAGTATTTTAAGAAAAAAATAAATAAATGTGAACATGTGTCCTATTTGGAACTGTTTTCGAGATAAAGTCATTTGAACATTGCAAAATTATTGATAAAAAGAGATATTGTGCACTGTTTCTAACAGTTATTGTTCAAGTGACAAATTGTTACATTTTTAAGTGAATTTTCAAAAATTCCACTGTCAACATCAATGCACATTGCATCAATGTGAGAAGCTAGCGTGTTGCTCGCCTGAGTGTATCTTGAAGTTCCTTTTTCTGCACTAACATCCATTATGTATTCGAGCAGTCCGTCCTGTTTTTCACTCTTCTTCTACACTTATTCTTCATATAATTCCAAAAACAAAAATATAAGGGATTAGGTAAGGAAATTTCGGTGGCCAGATAATAGAACTGCCACAACTTATCAACTGGTTATGAAAATTGTCATTAAGATTTGTATCAATCTTGGGTATAATGAAGATGGGCTCCGCCATGTTGAAAGTATATAGCGATCCAAAGGATCGTCCTCCATGCAGAAATCAACTTTGCAGAAATTTTAGATAATTTTCTCCTGTCGTATGATCTTCTAAGCTAACAGAACCAGTGCTCCATCATGCCATTGATCGATAAGAGTTCATGTGTTGTTGATTCCGTTACAGGTAAAAATAGCTTCGTCAGTGAATAGTTTAATGAAAGCAATTGATAATTAGCATGTAAATATTTTCTCGACGCACGGCACTCGTCCCTTGGTGAAGATTTTGCACACGCTGTGGGTAGAATGGATGCAAGCCATCGTCTTGTAATGTTCGCCATACTCCTATTAATGAAACACCGAGACATATAAAACATTTTCTTCTGCAGCGCTGTATCGTTCCAAGAATGTTCCTCCACATTTTGTTGATGTGTGCGTTTAGATAACATGAGCATTGGTAAACGTACCACAGTCCCGTATTGTATTGAACACCTTGGAAAACACTCTTAAGATCCGGAATTCTGTACATAGGAAACCTTCCACGTATTCTTCATCAGCAGCAGTAGCATCGCAGAAGCCATAACATTACAGCATATCTGCACATTCAATATTTGTGAAGATGTGCGCACATTTTTAACGTTTACATCAACAGTGGCACTATCAACACAAGACGCTTCATACCAATTCACGTGCTTCAGACACGCATTGGGGGGAGAAAAGTTTGTTATATTGTTTATTGAATATTCAAATAGCTCAAATAACTTTTTTTCTTAAAATGCCCAATATCAGGACCTCTCAGAATACCAAGACCTTTCCTCTTGTATATGAAAAGAACAAAATTCTATCTTTTACATAGAAGATATCTATCTTTTACAACTATATAGAAGGATTAAGGTGGGAAAATGTTTTACGAATTTTTATGCAAAAATTATAAACCCTTTCAATGTACGTTTTAAAACAAGTGATTGAAAACTGTCAAACTAAGTACTTAATAACTGATAGCATTTAGAAAGAAAAACAAAATGAAGAAATTCAAGAAGTTTTTAAGTTTTGAACTGTCAGTTAGTGAACGCAATTTAAGAATCAATATGGAAATTAATAACAAGAAAAAAAAATCGATGTGCCTTCGTCTAAACTTCCATGGGAAATAAGAACACACATGGATTTTCTGTCACAGTTCTTAAATCGTTGCAGTGATTGATGAAAGCAGAAATTATGAGTTCAAAGAATATGTAATTCTATGGACTGTAATATATCAATGGCTTGCAAGATATGATTGCTAAAGTATTAATTCAAGGAAGTAAATAATTCTTTTCACCTGGCTTTTGTAAGTGAACCTTCAATAAAATAAAATAAAATAAAATAGAATTTCTGAAATTATAATGAAACCATTCGAAAAAAAAAAACCATGACTTTATTTGTATTCGGACTAAGTTTCTGAAAACCTGTTGATTTTTATTTTAATTTAACAATAAAAAAAAGGAATGTAGTATATCCTCTTTATCTGCTCTTTCATCAACGATGGTTTCAGTTATCCGTGGCTTGAAAATATTAATAAATATTAAGTAAAAATGTTAAATAAGAAATTCAGAAATTTCGAGTGCCTCCGCCTGCCTGGGCAGCTTCATGAATCATCTCTTTGTCAGCTCTTTTTCTAGTCTCCTGCTCACACAGTTAGTCACCATTACAGCATCCACGTGTAAAGCATCCATGCTCGATTTTGCTATAAATAACTGTATAAAACTTATTTTTCTTAATATAGCCCAAAGTAGTGATGCTGGCAATTCTTGCAAACCAAACAGAAGCCGAGAAATTAATCCTTTATGTGAGAAGATTAAAATTTTTGATTTAGTATTGAAAGAAAAGAAAAAACGTCGTATGCTTCCAGAATGTTCAACAAGAACGAATCATCCATTCGTAAAGTAGTAAAAAAAAAGGAAGAGAAATTAACGATAGTGTTGCTTGTGCTCCTAAAACTGTTAAAGTTCAAAATGCGTGACAAGACGGAAAAAGCATTAAATTTATGAATGGAAGACAAAAACAGATATGTATATAATTTTAGAATTAAACTGTATCATAGGTATATATATGTATGTTATACTGTATATGGTTCGGTATTATTCGCGGTTTCAAGCATCCGCGGAGGAGATTGAACCTATTCCGGCGGATACGGGGGGGGGGGGGGTTTGAACTACATGTATACATTTTTGAACTCCTTGATTACTCCTTCACTGTGACTTGCGAAGGAGAAAGCTTGCACTCAGAAGGACTTAAAATGATCGAGTTTAAAATCATTTTGCTCAGTTTACACAATGTAAAGCAAATTATCCATAAGGAAATAAGAAAATGAGATTTCTTTAAGTTCACAAAAATCGGTTTTTTTAATAGAATTTGGTGACTGTCAATTAGCGAGCTGGTGAATCGTTGAATTTCATTAGTCAATTCTGGAAGTACGGTAATAATTAATGCATCCCTAAAGGACTTGGTTTTTCAATTTAAAAAAAAATAATATACCAAAGTTCAAAGAAACAAGATTTAATGTAGATGAACAATGTATATAAACGATATAGCGGAGATGTGGGTAGGACAATAATAACTTATTTCTCATTCTAGTTACTTACAAAGTAATAAGAAAGCCAATGAAATGACTGAATAAAAAAAAAACACTGATCGAAGTATTTATACTATCCGAGTATCAGGCTAGCATTTCCGTGTATTACAATTAAAATAGAAAGCGATCTAACAAACTTAAAGTGTATTTGATATGGTGATGCAATGATGTTGCTAGAAGTTAAGATGCGGCGAAAGTGACAAAATGCCTTTGAAAAACAAAACAAAACCATTGTTAATAAAAAAGCATTCTCATTTTTACCTCCCGCACTTCCACATTTCCTAGGGAACCAATGCTGCGCTCGACCATCTCGTTTCAGTTACGCTACTGCAACGACAAAACCTAAATATAGGCCTATTTAGTAAATAATCACATTCAATTCTAAAGTTAGGCAATTTCTTATGAAAAGTCGTTAAGCCGATTTTAATGAAACCATTGAAATTAAACATCATTCCTTTTTATTTGTAACTACTATTTGGTCTCTTCTATCTTTGGTGGATTTCAACACATAAACTGATTTACATATAAAAGTTTATGATGAAGAAGTGTCGTCATTGATGTTTACTATCTTATTATATTTCTTAGCTTCGTATTTTCTACCTCTGTTTTTTAATCTAATAATTCAGTAATACTAAAAAAATAATAATGCACAACTTCATAATTTAACGATGGAATAATATCAAGAAATATTACTTAAGCAGACAAATCTTTATAAACCTTTCTAATAAATAAATATTTACTATCATATTCAGATACGTTTAACAGATACTATTCTAAAGAGATATAACGGAATAAGTTGGAAGACCATATATAACACAACAGATCTAATTTACGAGATATTATCCAGATACGGCTTAAACTATTAATATTGGTAAATAAACAGTAAAATAAACCAAAGAACGCACATAACAAAACAAAACAAAACAAAACACAAATTCACTGAGCTATTTTTGATATTAGTGCTGGAAATGGAGGACAGCGCTGTTTCGAGGCTTTTTGGCCTCTCATCAGCTCCACCTATCCAGCATACCCAAGCTCAGTGAAAAGGACGTTAATTTCCTTGTCTAAATTGGTAAATAAAGTTGATAGAAAATTTATTCTCAGCATAAGGATACTGATCTTACTTATATTAGCAACTGCATCTACTACTAGTCAGAAACGACTTCTACTGTATGATGATAAGCTTGGTACGTCATGACAAACTAAAAAAAGGATATTTCTGAAACGTGAAATAACAGAGCTTTCCTTTTATCCAAAAATGGTAAAAATTTAAATCCCCAAACTCAGAGATCAAAGAAAATTATAATTATAAATATAACATATTTTAATTAATTACATGAAAGATAAAGTGAACTATACCGCTATTTAAAAAAACTATTTGCATTTTTTGGAAATAGCATTTGTAACTTTACACTGTAGTTATCTTAAAGCACATGTTATTAACTTTATCAATGCAAGTTTTGCAGACTGATTGCATTACTCTAACAAATTTTTGCATTAATAAAATGTTAATACGAAGATCCTTTATGCAAATAATTTTTAGAAGTAATCTTAAAAAATTGTAAATTTACTTCAAATGTTAACAATCAAAATTAAGTCAATAATTCAAAATAACTTTTAACTTATTTCAAATTATTTTCTATGTATTCTATGTTATGGTAATAGTCTACGAAAATTGTAAGGAAGTGCCTGTTGCTATAATATTGATAATTAGCTGAAAGTTATAATGAATATCATTTAATACACGTATTTTCATTAAAAGCATAGGAATTTGGTTTATGTGAGTATCTAAAATAAATTATTTAAAAACTAACGAATAAAATTCAATAGAAGACATCAGATTGTGGTGAAATTTGTAAGATCCCTAAATTCGAGTTACTTATTAGTTCATTTATCTATTTCCACAGCACAAAAGAGTTTTTGGTTGTTGCAGCAATAAATATTCCCAATCCAGAAACACTTCATTATGGTCATAATTCCAATTACTTCAACGTTCAGAATAAAATGACGGATCCTACGTCCATTAATTTAGCTGCTTCGTGGTTCCTTGAGACCTTGCGAAATTACTATAGCCAGGGTCTAGAAGGAAAGTGGGTGGAGATAGAAAGAAAAAGAGGAAGAAGGGAGGGAAAAGAAAGAGAGACAAGGAAAGAGGAAAGAAATAGGCGGAAGAGATACGGGTAGAAGAAAAATGGGAAATGACAAGTGATGGTTCTCAGTATAACATAGCTTTGTCTGGTTTTGTGGATGCCACGGAACATAGCAAGGCCATCTAAATCATCTCCCGCTAATTGAGGTCTATTAATTGCGTGCGATCCATGGCTCTTATAAATCACGGCAGTTAGAAGAGAACTCACGGTTCTGACGATGGATCGATTTTGGTGGCAGTTGTTAAGCCCGAAGAGATAGCTTTCCAATGGCCTTCCGGTTCTGCACTTGACAAAAAACTAAAGCCAACAACTTGACTAGAAATCTTAAAAAAAAAGTTCAAATTTTTTTTTATAAAAAAAAAAATCACTACAGACTTTTTAAACTATTCTGTTTTAAGTTTCTGGGCGTTGAATCGTGTTTTCATTCTATTAAATTACCGAAATTTAATTTTGAATATCAACTTCATTCTTTCAGTGAAGTTGGTAATTAAGTATTTAGCAACAATGCCGTTGCTAAACCAGATTACTTATGGTTTAAAAAATAAAATTTAATTTATTTATCTATTTAATAAAAGCGTAATAGTTTGGTAGGTCCAGGTTGATTTGTTTAAATATGAATAATAATTTACTTACTTTCTGATTATCAAATTGTCACTTATTGAACAACACTGCTAGACATTACCTACTCTAAGTTCTTGTGGGAAATAAATTGGAAAATTATCAACAGCTCTTCAATGACACCAATTTTTAAACTCGAATAAAGAAACGATAACCAAAAACCCGATACCGATACCCAAATATACTGTATGAACAAAACAAGCAGGTTTTTAAAATATTGAAAGTAGCATTAGTTCATGGAGATACAAACATTTTTTTTAACTTTTACATAGTAAGAAGCTCGTTTAGAAACACTTTCAGTATGATATTCAACTAACAGTTGATAATAATTAGCTTGGTTTTTGTTGGTTTCTGACTAGAAATGTTGTTAAACTGTCAAAATATTTAGCATCAATAAGTCATTTTTTGATTGAATTTTACAAGAACCATTAGAAAATCAAAAGGATAATGATATAAAATCTCACTCTTTAAAACATTTTATCAAATAAGCACCCAAAATCAAGGTCTGACATTAAAAGAGATTAGTAAGTGAAACATAACAATCTATTAAGTCATAACTTGGACAAGAATTTCAAAATAAACCCCAAAATTGAAAACGACCTTCATTACTTCAAATTGCTGCAGCCAACCTTTTGATTCTGAAGCACTCAGGTATATCAAGTTCAGATACGCTTTACAAGACATCATACTACAAACAAATTTTAATCATCTGTTAATATGGTTTTGATGGCTCAGTGCATTCCTGCCTAGAATTTGCGATTAATTTCCACACTGAGCTGTCAGATTTGACGTTAACAGTAAGTTTGCATAGGAATTTAGTTAGAATTTTCTGTCTTTTCACAAAAAACGTAATAAGGCAGTTACAAAGTGAAAAGATGTTACTTGAACTAATCTTTTACGTGTACTGCGTATCGTTAAACACATTACCGAAGCCATACAGCTGATTATATCAAAAAATATTTTATACACACAATGAATATTTTTTGATATAATCAGGTGTATGGCTTCAGTAATGTGTTTAATGAAAAGGTGTTATTTTGGATAAAAACAACAAAGCATCTACTGAAAACTTGTAGAATTGGAATTCATCAATGGAAAAGATATCTTTTTTATTTAATTCATATAGGTTTCATTAATCGATTTTTTAGGTCAATTAGTATATGTTAAAGAACATTAGAGAAGACTCTTATTGGGTTGGGCAAGTTTAAGAAGTGAAGAAAAGTAGTATATGCAATTTAACGAATGAAGGAAAGTAGGGCTTAAGTTCTTTAACAAACTTCTTGTTCTATCTCTCAATTTTCCGATACAGTAATCGTTTTCTTAAAAAAAATGTTACAATTAATATGATTTTTTTTTTAGAAGAAAATGCAAGACTTCAATTGAAGTATTTCTATTTAGAATATATCTTTCCAATTCCATTTTCCATATTGAATTTCCAAGAAAAAATCGAATAGTAGATGAAGGACACGATTTCTAAGTATTCAAAATTTATTGATTGCCTGGAAAAACTTAAAAAAAAATCGAAGGGAACTTTTGAAAACAGATATATGTATTTTCTATATTTTAAAGTTAAATTACAGTTTTACTTAAGAAAAAATATAAATATACTATTTACATAAACTTGTTTTTCTATTGCTGTAGGCGGAAGGGTGTGGTGCGTTTGTTTTCTCCAAGCAGATTAAATTGTTATTTAAGTAAATAATAAAAAAATTACATTTCTCAGAACTCAAATTATTTACTGAAATATTTTATTATGTAAACGAATAAAATTCAGTAGAAATTTTAGTGACTATCTTAGAACTCACGAATTTCAGTTGGTCTGTTTTTAAGTTAGTCTATTTAATGTTTTTTTTTTGGTGATTCTTGTTCGGCCGATCGACCGTCCTTATAACAAAGAATTCTATTTCATTAACTTAAAATAATGGGTTTAAAACTCTTATTTAACTCAACATTTGTATTAATTAAAATAGCTGTATCTCTTCTCATCTTTATTGTACAATTTTTAAGATAATACAAAACATTGAAGTCGATTTCATAATCTAATAGTTCCCAAATATTACTGAAATAAAAATTTTCAAAAACGATTTCAATAATTTTGAGAAAAAAAATATCTTTCAGAAAATTGGATATTTTGTAAATTTTCAATTGAATGCAGATTTTCAAATGAATAGATAGTAAAACAGAAAGAAAATTTTTGCTTTCTCTTAATTTTCGAATTTTTTGTATTTATTAAAATAAATGATTTGTTTTATCAAATTATACAACACTATTAATTAGTATCATATCAATACTCTTGCGCTACATTTGCAGATCACAGAATGGAGCGCTCTTAATAGTAATATCAATGCAAGAGCAAAGTTAATATTGAAAATTAATCTAAAATGTAAAAATATAAAAAAAATAACAACTTAAAAATTCATATTAAAAAAAGTAGTTTTCGTAGGTTTTTTTTTTTTTTTTTTAGTTATTTTAAGTTCTCAACTTTAGTGAAGAAGCCTAAAGTAAACTCTGTTTGTCGAGTACTTTCTGCTGCTATAAAAACGCAGTCATAAACGGCAAATAAAGATCACTCTGACTTTATTAAAAGCAACGCTAATTTGAGCTAATATAACGAGCCAGACAATGAAAGATGTCCAGATTTTAACCACATGCATTAACCATATAACAATAACAATCTTAGATATACTGAATCTTAAAAGACGAATATAACTAAGAATAATTTTTAAGATGAAAATATTGAAAGAGGTTTTTTTTACTGGTATTTTTCATTCAGATGATAGTAACAGAAAAATTCTGAAAACCTCCGACCTATCTGGCTATTTAGTATTTACGAATACTGAAATATAATTCGCTAAATAAAGATTAAAAAAAGTGTTTTATCGTTATTTATCTTTATTTGGCTGGATTGGAAACAATTATAAAATATTTCTTTTCATTAATTTTAAATTGTTCAAGATTAATATAAAATTCATATAAAGGTAACCCCCTAACAACACGATACTTGAAGAACACCAGTTTTAAAGAACATGGATACCTTCCCCCGAATTACACGGTTTCAAAGAACACGATTTGCGAGTAATTCTTTTGAAAAAAAATAAAATACGTACACAGTTGACTCGCGATAATCCGACATTTGACAGTCCGACACGCTCGGTAGTCCGACGCAGGTTGGTTCAAAAACCGACCCGATTGAGGCGGCCACGGAGGTGAAATATACAATCACTTGCGATGAAATTATGTCGGCTGCAAACACTTTGATACGTTGGTGTGAGGAGAGGGAACTCGACTACGAGTACATTTTAATGTTAAAAGATATTCAAGAAAAAGCCATGACAGACTCTTTATGTAAGAAGAAACAAAAAACGTTTACAGATTTTTTTAAGCCGTAAATACATATGTACGTATTTTTATTTTTTATTTTAAGACATAAAATTATATTTTACATTATATACTTAATTTTATTTTTTTAAGACATAAATACAGTAATAAATTAGTATTACAGACATACATATTCATTTGTGTAAAACTATGCCTAATGAGGTTTTTTTTATATCCTCGATTGCCGTAAAATATGTACTCAATATGTATTATAACAATATACGTACTGTAGTACGTACAGTACTGTATATACATAACTTAAATTTCCTTGGCTTAGAAGTCAACATTCAGTTTTAAAAAATTAACCTTTGGTAATCTGATATTTTTGATAATCCGACACCCCCTCGGCCCCGTAACTCTCGAGTTATCGCAAGTCAACTGTATTATTTTTTAGACAAGGAAATTAACGTGCGTTAATACATTTTTACAGTAAAATAAACCAAAGAACGCACATAACTAAACAAAACAAAACACA